>VZTT01038850.1:5394-21745 GCA_013400855.1 Buphagus erythrorhynchus | reverse complement strand
TGTGTTAGACGAGGTGACAGAGGAATGACATTGTCACAGCAAGCAAAGGGACCACCCTACAACTGGAGATGAGGTGTTTGCCTAGGTGGCACAGAGATGAAGACAATACTTATGGATCATACGCTGGAAAGGCTCCCTGGGCAAAAAGTTAGTGTTTAGGGCAACCCTGAATAGGGAGTAAATAGAGCTTAGAAGCCAAAATCCTTCCTTCAGCACTGGCTTGAATATACAATTTGGACCTGATTTTGTTCTACCCCTTTTGAGTTTGATTTGTGTGATTATCTCAGGAAAGGAGATCTCAGTTCCTCAGCTGGAATTGCAGTAGAAAACATCGTAATCAATTCAGCACTGCAACCTAATGTTTACTTTGTATTATTAGTGCATAATTGTTTAGTTAGCTGTTGCCAGCACTCATGTTTTGTTGTGAGGCTTGTTGTATTCACCATGTTTGTGAAAGCCTTGCTGTTGAAGTCAAGATTTTTTTTTTCTTTCATTGAAGCAGCATGTTTCTGGCCCTTGTACTTTTGATGAAGAAAATGGACCTGAAAGATTAAAAAGCAAGGGGACTAATGAAAAGAACCTAACATTTATTATTTGAAAAAAACCCAAAACTTCATGATTTTTAGCTTTGAGGGCCTGACTCCTGACTTTTTTTGTACTGCAGTTTTGGTAATGTGCCACTGAGAAAACACATTGTGAATTGTGTTGGTTTCCTAGGAAGTTAAGTGCTCTAGGAGTTGCTTTCATCTATTCAAGATTATGCAAACGTACCACATGACTCTGGTATTCAAAAAAGACAGTTGTAAAATTTCAACTGCTAACAAGTAAGTTGAAAATTATAGATAGTTTCTAAAGAAAAAAAACAAACAAGATCCATCAAACAAGCCCTGTTCAACAAAAGCTTTAAAGCACGAGCTTACTTTTATGCAAAGAAATTGTCCTTTTATGCAAAGAAATAATCCTGCTGACTTCAGTGAATTGTGTTGTGTTCATACCCAAATGATTCTGAAGAGAAAATAGGCTGGAGGAAACAAAACTGGGAAGCGCCAGTGGACAGTTCATGAATTGGAAAAGGTAGAATTAAGCTAATAAATGATTCATTCAGAATTGTTTACACAGCTTTAGCTAGCATCAGGAGGGAAAGAATGCAAATGGGGCTGATTATCCAGATTCACTTTGTGTCAGTGAGTTGTTCTTGGCTCAGGAACTCTCCCTATAAAGGGAACAGTTGAACGCTCCATCATTTGAGAACATTTATCGCAGAATTGGACAAAAATCTGAGAATGCACTACAGGAAATCCTCATGGCTGAGCAAAAGGCTGAATTCCCCAGGTGCTCTCCCCTTATCTCCTACAATGCCTTAGTGTTGGTAACCATGCAGATTACTAGCAGAATTGCCTGAATGGAATTGCACAGAGGGAATTCTCCCATAAAAGTCGAATACAATAAGGGTTGCTAATAAAGGTACAGCAAAGTCCTTGTCAAATAGCTAACTCTTTCTTGCAGGAAAAAAAAAATAGCTAGGCTAAACTAAAAATATCTGGTTGATTCCCTGAAAATCCTCACGCATCTCTGGCTCAAATGAGGATTTTGTGGGCTGGATACTACCCCAGTTCTAGTGACAAGCTGCAGGAAGCTCAAGACAAACTCCACACTTATGATACCGCTCAAGACCAGCTGAATTTCCTGTTCCTCAGTGCCATTAACAAGCAGCCCACGCCAGGCAGTATGGAGACACAGCAGAGCAGCAGGTAGGCCTGGCTGTTTCGTAAGCTGTGGCAAACAGGGACTGTTATTCAAATAGAGGACAGAGATTACTCTTTGTGTGTGAGATACCTTTAATTAGGTAGCCTCTCTTGAAAACTGACAGTGACAGTAGCACAAAGTCTGATGGGAGTCAAAATGATGAGTTGAGAGTATAAGGCAATGCTTGTAAAGTTCCCTGGGTGTGCATGGGGGTAGAGGAGGAAAAGTCCCATGTGGTAACAAAGTTATTTTCAGATACTGCTATGACATAATGGAGGGGAGGGCCCTGGGGAGACATGGACCCTGCACTGCTGTGAGTTTGGAATAGGTCGGAAAAACAGCTTTCAGGAATGATTTTAATGTGGCTGATGCTTTTGGGCGGCAGGGGTTGGCTAGGTGATTCAGCAGGGATCTTTCAATTTTATTCTATGAGATTCTAGGAATATTCTTTGTGGGGCAGTGCTGTGTAATACCTATTGACTCTCTTGTAATTGCAAATGGTCAAGGACTCTGCTTTACAGATGGCCCCTCTCAGCATCACTTTGGGACACGGGGGCTAATGATGTTGTAGGAGGAATGACAGCCTCTCACTCATGAACCCTGCTGCCTTCAGCACCTTAAGTTGCCTTTGGAGGTCTCCCGTCCAAGAATCCAAGTTAATGTTCCCCTGGAAGAAAGGAGGAGATTTATGGTCGTTTGGAAGCCTGAGAGAGACATCATGACTAACAAGCTAATTAGCCCCTCAAAAGCTGATAGACAAATGGAGAGGAAGAGTCTCTCTGTAACCTGCAGCCTTACATTTTACACATCGTGAGGCAGCAGCTTGTCTGCATGGGCAAGCAGAGTTTGACAGGAGAGCAGATTCCAGTCCCTCTGCTTCCCTGTGTCAGCCCGTGGGGCTCGCAGTGACAACAGAGCACCCTGCGCCATGCAGGGGACACTGCAGTGGCAGCGGTCACTCTCACGGTGTCCTTCTGAACGAGAGGTGTGAGGTGCACGGAAGGGAGCGCCTGGTGCTGGAGCCAGGGCGAAGCTGGTGGAGGAGGGAGGGCTGAGGAGTGCTTTGTGCCCTACATTCCTCCAGGCTCCTGCAGTACAGGCTTTAAAGAGAGAGGGAGCAGCTCACCCCACCTCCATCTGTGTGAAATAGACGGAACGTAAGAAATGTTTTAAATAATTGAATAATGAAATGAATATATTAATGCCGAGAGAGCGAGAGAGGGCTGCTGGGCTGGACTTACTCAGCCAAACAGTCCCTGACAAGCCAGGAAAGAAGTAGGGTCAGCATTTATTCCTCAGGAGGGGATTGAAGGTGGGGTACTGTGTTCAGTGGCTCTCTACAGAGCTTTTCTTTCCTTCTCCTATTTCTTTGTTCAGTGATTCCACCTGCCCTGCTTTTCTTTCTTTAAGTAGCCTTTTCTGTCTCACTGTCATTCTTTGCTGTCTCTAGATCTTCTTTCTCCTCTGTTTTTTTTCTCTTGCATCACCCTTGCCTTTTGCATTCTTAGCTTCCTATAGTTCTATGATGTTTAATCCTCCAAAACACAGGCAGAGTGCCCAGAGAGCATATATCCATCTTCAAGACATACACTCACCCTAATTCTGTAGCCACTTTATCTCTTAGAAGCATTTAATTACAGGTGATACTCATCTACAATCCAGATGCTCCACATCTCATTCAGGAGACAAGTAAACATCGTAACATCAAGTGCAATACATTTCTAGAAACACTTGGATGGCTGACAGCTGAGGTTGGCAGTCAGAACCATCAATTTGCTGATGTAGGAATGCAATTGCAGAAGTGAGTTAGGTTTGGTAAGTCAGGCAATAAATGGCACAGGAGTTGGTATTAAGAATGGTTGAATTCTAGTTCTAGTGAAAAATATGCCATGAGGGAGCTGGCCACAAACAGCTGCTGCACATCACTCATTACACCCAGCTCTGCCAGTGCCCCTCCCTCCCCTTTCCATCCTCACCATCCTCCCAGCACTCCCAAATTTGGGCTCCCCACACCGGCTTTGCAGTGCCCCACCCTCTTCCATGGGAGCAGCCCCTCTGCTCTCCCTGCTGCTTAAGGACTTAATTCCTGTTTGTGGAGGCTGCCGACATTGCTGATGCATGCAGAAGTTTGTCAAAACAATAATTCAATTCCAGAATATTACAGGAGAACCTGCTGATTCCACCAGGTGTAACTTGAGTCATATTTCAGATCCCGAATCCAAAAGTACTTAGGGAATCATCCAGCCATTTTTTGTTTGTGAATTTAAATGAAAGTCATTTAGTTAGTGGCTATGCCTGCTAGAAGACTACCCCCCCCCCACCCCCCCACATTTCTGTTTTACTTATTTTGGGAGCAGAAGCATAAGAGATCTTATGGATCTCTTACAAGAGTCCTGACTCTTGTGGTCATTACAGTCCTGTCACCTAGGCTAAACAAAGATGTTATGCTTTTGTTGTGTTTTACTGAGTGTGCACATTTGGGAGCTTTTTGTTGAAATGTTAAAATGTACAGGGTATGAATTAGGAATGGTTTCAGGAGCATGTGAGAAGGGATTGATGAGCTGAGAGGAGCCAAGAGCTGGAGGGGCTGTTGGATCTGCTGGAAATTGATTTTCCTCTTGTGGTTATGGACCTATGGAGAAGACTCCATAGGTCTATGTATGTGGGGCAGCCTGTATTTAAAAAAAAAAACAAACAAACAAACAAAAAAAAACCCAACAAACACATAAAATATACAAAATACTTACATGAAAGGTAACTATGGAAAGGAGCCTGTGGTATGGATCACAGAAACAGCTGCTGAGGAGAAGTGAGTGGAGAGAGACAGATGATTTCTTGGGTGCAGCATGCAGGGACAGGTGGGGAGGAGGAAAGCATGAGGAGTTTAAAAGTGGCAGCTCTCTCCTTCATATGGGAAGTTATTTCTTATGCAGAGTGAATGTAACCCTCCAATGTGTCTTCCAGTTAGTGATACCCAGGAAATGTTTTATGGATGAAGCTCCATCACCTGTTGGCACAAAAAGGAGAAGGCAGAGCCACTGGTGATGGATGATCACTTGGAAACTGCGCTGTGTCCTCTACACCCTCTGCCTCTCTCTCCATGCCTCTTTATCATGCATCATTGCCTAGCATCCACCTGAGGCTGCCAGGAAACTCCCAGTTCCCAGCTTCTCTCCCTCTTAACTTCCCAGATGTTCTGATATACTTCCCCTCTTCTGAAACTGCTTTTCTAAGTCAGAGATGTCACCTAAATGGATGAACTGTTAGCATTTCTGTAGGTGACAGCGAGAGAGAATTCTTCTCTGAAGACATTGCATACAACATCTTGTATGTTAACCCTTCTTTACTCAGGGTGCATCCTGGTGTGAGTCAGGTGGTTTTATGACATAGGGGAAAAGAGGCAGGATTTTGCAGCTTTACAGTTGCTTTATTTTGGATTGTAGTGGGTATATGCTGCTGATTGGAAACCTTTGTGTGCGGCATTTTTTTAAACCAGTATTGTTTAAACCAGTATTTTTTTAAACCAGTATTGGTTTGTTTTTGTTGAGTTTTTTTTTTCCAAATTGCCATTTTTCTTTGCATCTGTC
Organism: Buphagus erythrorhynchus; assembly: GCA_013400855.1. Lineage (NCBI taxonomy): Eukaryota > Metazoa > Chordata > Aves > Passeriformes > Sturnidae > Buphagus > Buphagus erythrorhynchus. The sequence goes on along the minus strand of VZTT01038850.1, from coordinate 16,412 downwards.
TTCTCACTACAAACTGCATTTGCTAATGCCATGGGAAATGGCATATAATTCCCACAAAGAGGACTGGAAAGCCTGGCTCACAAACCCACAGACTAAGTAAGGAGAGACACAGAGTTTCAGAGGTGGTAGGCCAATCCCCGTGATGGTACTTGATTGCTGAGCAGATTGTAAATTCAAGGCTTGTCAGAATCCCATTTAATAAAAGTAATTTTACAGATAAATTTGAAAAACATACATAGAGCCTAAGTATGTGCTTATGTTTTAGCATGTCTGTTCTTGGATAGTGCAGTCTCAATTAAGCCTTCCCATTCAATCACTGGCCATCAGGTGCTCCCTTCTGTGAATGCCAGGCCCAGTTTGCAGAAGCAGGTCTCTGACTGCGAGCTGTGTTATTGTCATGCTAACCCTTCCTCTCTTCCTGAGTCCCTGAGTCCCATCTTTGTTTCTGCTTCCTGAAGGAGGTCTTGTGTTAGTTCCACATTAATCAGTAGGCACTTCACTTCAGTGCATCACTTAATCTAATCTAGCTGGTACCCAGGCTTTCCCATCTTTTCTACTTCTCTGTAATCAGGAGGGTTCTTTCAGTGTGTGTGAGTCCCAGAAAAGCACAGTGCACTGGTGGTACACTACAGACAGACAGCAAAACCCCAGGACTGTTTCAAACATACAGTTCTGGTTCCTGCTATGGTGGCAATGGTAGCATAGCCGGGTGCCTCCAAACTGTGTTTTTTATCAGCCTCCTGAGGGTTTTCTTCCCTAGTTTAAGTCAGATGAATTCAGACGATGCTGAGGGAATCGAGCTGTGCCAAATTGCCATCAGTATAATAACATCTGGCTCACGCTGTCCTAAACACCTGCCCGGCTTCCATCCATCCCGCACACCAGTGTGCGGGTACGGAGCACATCCAGCGGTCTGGGAGCAGCGGGAGCGGGTGGCGGTGAGCATCGCTGTGCCACTGCCCCACCCCGGGCCCTGGGGCTTGTCCTGACTGCCGCCGAGCTGCGGACACGGCCATTAGCCCGTATAATAATGGGTCCTCAGGAGCCACTTGCCTCCCCTGTGTGGATCTTCCCTCCTCCCCCTTCCTTCGCCTGAGTGTTTGGTTCTGAAAAGAATGATTTATCAAATCATTTTTATTCAGCTTTGGAGGAGGAGGAAGAAGAAGGATGGTAGGGGGAAAAAGGGCCCTTTGCTGTTTTAATTGCTTTGCGGCGTACTTGTGAGAGCGGAGCCGGGCTTATCAAAGCCGGCGCAGCTGAGTCCCTGCCTGCCGCTAATGAGAGCTGCCGCGTGAGCAGCCGGGCTCCTCCGATGGACCAGATAGCGCTCCGACCAGGCATCGCTCCAGCATTTAGCAAGTTAATTTAAACGGGCAGCTGGAAACTTTAAACAAGAGGCTGGGGGAGATGGTTTTACATGGACTTTGGAATCAAATTGGGGGGTTCATTTATCTTAAAAACCAAAACAAAATGAGACGCATAGTCTAGGATGCTGTTTGGCTTGATTTTTTTTTTTTTTTTCTGATGATTCATTTCTGAGTCAGGTGTCAGGGTCTAAGAAAAAGGACGTTATATTTTTCCCTTGACTGAATGACTCTCAAGGAACTAGGTGAATTGCTGGTGGTCATTCATTTTTCTTTCTGCCTGAGGATGTCTTTTAAGAACAAAGCTGCAGTGACTTCAGAGTGCTGCCATGGAGCACGGTGAGATCTGACCACAGGGTTGCGAGCACTATGGTTCTTGGCTGCAGAGATGCTAAAATTGGTGGTCACCAGGTGCCAGCTCCTTCTTTGGGAAGAACTGCCCGGGTTTGCAGGGTGCTGTACAAACTGCCTGGCTATGCACCGCTCAGTCAGGGTTCCCCTGCAGCCCCCATGGCTCTCCTGCCACACAGTGCCCAAGCAGCTCTGCAGCACCACCCGAGCAATCCCAGTTGTCCATGTCTGTCTGCTGAGTCCTAATCTCTGGCCACAATTTCCTTTCATTTCCATCCAGTTTAGACCTCCTGTAAGACACATTGTGAAAGGTGATCATTTATAGCAGCCTCAATGTTCTCAGGCTTTATCACAACATCTCCAGTTATTTAGGGTTAGAATCCCCACACAGCTTTGCTGATCATTTCACTTGTGCCTTTCAGGACATCAAGTAGCTGATCCTCATGTGTCTGTACCAAAAAGACACTTTCAACACACGTGCCACATCTTGAGCAGCATGCACTAACACCAGTTATCCCTTTATTGAATCAGTTGTTGGATCAGGATCCTGTGATCCCTTTGCACTTGATTTTATGTTTTGCATTATTTTGTTTTGTTTTTAATGATCTTGCTAATTTGGGTAGGAGTCTAGTATAGCCCTGAATGAACTGTATCCTAGGCTGGTACCCATCAATGAGGTGACTTATCCCCAGCACTGGGTTCAGCTCAGTGATAGAAATAAAGGAAACCTAGGCTGTGAAGGAGGATATTAATATCTCATATCTTTTTCAATAAATTTGATCATGTCTCTTCTGGCTGTCATCACACTTAGGTTTGAATTTTTTAATTAAAAACTCCATAGCTGAAATTACTGTAATACAGTAAAAACGAGGACTGAATTCTACCTATTTGTCAGTTTCCTCATATGGAGAAACAATGTCGCCTCTTTTAAATATCAAACGTGAATAAAATATGCTGGGTTTTTCGTTTTTAATCTTAACTTAAAAAAATAGTTTCATAAAAAGCTCTCTTGAAAGCAATGATGGGACAATGTATTATTAAAAGAAACAAATCAATATTAATGGAATTTGATGGCTGAGATTTGCTTGAGTAGTATTTTATATTCATGTGTATGCTGTTCACTCTGCCTTATTAGATATGTGTAACATGGGTGAGTTAAGGTTGCTGTGGGAACCATCATTTTTTAAATTTCCTGGTTTTAACGCAGGTAAAGTCAACCCAAGCTACCTTGCATTAATATAATGTAATTTCTTTAATTGAGGAAAGAGTGTTGGAGTATTTTATTGTCTGTGTCCCTGCATTCAATTGCATGTTCAACCAAAATGAGTTTGATTCCTAGCCCCACACTAAAGAATTAGAACAGTAGAATTGGAGCTTGCTTTCAGAAAAGAGCAACAGATCCAAATGGCACCACAGCCCACAGACTTTAAGGCTTTTCCTGTCATGTACTGCTCTCCAGGTGCCTGTGTGTGCCTTGTGACAGTGGCATGCACATCCATCCTGTCATGCAGCAGGAACCGGGGGTAGAAATAGATTTAGGGTCTGGGATTTAGTACCTTTTTCTCTGATATGATCCTTCCAGATGCACAGAGGTGCATAAGAAAAGGCTGAAATGACCAAATCATATGTAGGCTAATGCCACAAATTCTCCTAGTTCTGTCCTTCTGCCCTTCTTCTTCCTTCTTGACACGTTTTGATACTCTGGGCACATCACATAGTGAATGAGATGCTGGTTTGAGATTTTGCCATGCTCTTTGCAGTTCAAATATGTTTTCCTTCTACTATGCCTACTCCTGAGCACCAGGCAGCTTGATAATGTCCACCTCTTCTTCAGAATGAGGGAAATTGCCTATTACTAAGTATGTGCAACTTACAGCACAAATACCTGTAGCCACATTGGCTGTGGGCTCTTTACAGTCAATGGAGAGATAGCCGGGATTAGAAAGCAGTTTATCTGATGTTTCCACAATAGAAGGGGATGATAATCAGGATGATAATTCAGCTGAAGTACTGAGAAGTTTCATGTCTGAACAGGTTCAGACAGGTTCATGAAGTTTGGAGTGTGGACTAACTGAAGTGGAGCCTCCTGGATCAAACATGATCAAATTTAGCCCTAGTATATGTACAAGTAAGTAGCAGTGATATGCAAAGACATCCAGCCAAGACTAAAACAACCTAACTGTCTGCTAGGCTAGTGTATTGCTTGGCTACTTAACCCCAGAGAGGAAAAAGCCTCCATGAGCATACCCGGGGTGTTTTGCTATGAAGACACTGCTGCTATTATGAAAACTGGCTTGCAGATCTTGGCAAGGCTCTGCTTTATGCTACAGAGACATAGCCTCAGACTTGTCTCTTTTGCAACAATCTGTGTTTCAGAAAGACACCTTCAGACCAATCACTCTCATCCTTTCAGTCCAGAGAAGAAATTTCCTTGGGATGGAAGTAGTTAATAAAAGTTAAGTCTTCTAGTAAGGGGACAGAAAAAAAATACCATGTGACTGAGATAGCCAATTAGACATTATGAATATTCAAAATTCTCTAATCGAATGAAAGCTTATTCCAAACACCCAGACTGAAATTTGCCCATGTAAAATATTCATTGAACAATTTTGCATAAATAAATAATAAACAATAATAAATGCATAAAAGTTTGTTCAGAGACCACCTATCAGCAGGGGGGAAAAAAGACAGAATCTGCAATAAATTGTATGTAATGAGTAATCTGCCCATTGCTTATTTTGAGCTTTCCCATGGTAGATCTGCTGTGGAGATGTGTCATGAGCATCTCTCTTCTAGGAAGGATGTGAAATAGGGCTGCTTGGAGTAGATAAAAACAAGGTACCCTGATGTTAAGGGAGCAGGGTGTCTAAGATTGGAACTTGGCTTATCACAGATGTAACAGGGTCTGAAAGTTCTGAACATGTGAGCTGAAGAAAATGGCTGGATTTGAAGAAGATTCAAACCAATTTCCATTTAAGTGAAAGAGCATTTCAATTTAAGAGCTTCCCTGCATGTCCAGCCAACCAAGGTTTATAAAACCCCTTCTGATACAAAGGATGTGTTCAGTTTCACAAGTCGTTGTAGGGTGATGCAGAAGGAGAACAAAGTTAAAACTATAGTGTATGTGTGTGTATGAGGTGCAAGGAAATGCATTTTGCTGGACACATGCAAACAGGCTGTACACAAACAGAAAAAGGTCAGAGCTGTCCCAGAGCTGCATATGGAATAGCTGCAAATGACTGCATGTGCTTTGCCTACCTGTTTGGTTAACAGTGCCAGGGAAAGGGACTGGGACAGAAATCAAAGGGCTGCTTCAATAAAATGTGAAAACCAAATTACACAGCTGTTAGGAAATAAATACCAGGCAAGACTACTAAGCTGTGATTGGAGATGGTTAGGAGTGAAAAGGTCTTATGTCTCATCCAGTCTCAAACCACACTGTGTTGGGGCCCATCTGTGGAGAATCTGGCTCTTAGGAATCTGTCTGTGAGACAGCCTGACCTATTAAGTGTGAGCTGTTCCTCAGGGTAGGAACCACCATTTTTGTGGTTTGTTTGCACAGATAGTAGCGAAAAAGCAACCCATTCTCCAGCTATGCCCCATCATAAGAGTCATGAATGGGATGTTTGTGGGGACATGGTATTTGCCTCCTGGCAGGTGGAGAAGGGACATGAGAAGTCAGCTTGCCCCCTACTTCCATTGTGTAAAATACTCACCCATGGTAAACCTTTGTACACTCCCCTTCATCCACATAATAATTACCTGACAAGTATCCCAAGTATCCACCTACACAGCAAATTACATGGCAACTTTCCTGTAACTACATGATGGTTACCTGGTCCTTCAGGCTGCCAGATAATTAGAATCTGAAAGAGTTTTGTAAAGGTTAATTTATGTGAGACTGATCACACCCTCTTTTCTTACCCTGAGTTCAGGACTTCCACTTTCAGATATGGAACTTGTGCTCTTCTCTGAGTGTCACCACTTCACCCTTGGGAGGGGTCTCTATAGATCAGGGTAGAGAAAGCAGCTGGGGCTGGGTAGGCTTTTTTCTGTTGTCAATCCCCATGTGCCCAGTCCCCAGAAGATAAATGTGTGATGCTGTCACAACCATAGGAGTCTAGTAGGAGGCTCCCTAACAGCTTGTCCCCAGGAGTTCAGCTTAGAACTGTACAGGCCCCTTCAATTCTCCCTGGAGAGCTAACCACAGTAAGCTGCCCTCCCCATTCTCTCTGACAGAGGTAATCACTGCTGTCTGCTGACCAGCCAGTATGAGGGAATTAATATTGAAAAAGAAAAGAGAAAAACAAAAACAGCCCTAATCCTTATGCCTCCCTTCTCACCCACCAGTGAAATCTCACATGGGGATTTTCCATTAAAGGAGGTAATCATGTGTGTTTCAGTCTGAGCATTCCTGGCTGGATTGTGTTCTGTTAGAAAGAAGCTCTTCTTTTCTAGCTGATTGCAAATCCCTACCTTGTTATCACAAGACAGTTAACTATCTAATCACACCGTTTTATTGCATGCTTAGCCCTGAAACACACCACACTGCCAGATGCTATAGCAGACTGTATTAGGGAAATAATAACAAGGCAATTCAGAAGGCTTGTCTCATAGCTGCTGGGTAATTTAGTGACCAGGCTGTTCTGTAATTTTGTTGTCACTGTGGCTCCATGGATTTGGCTGGGAAGAGCTGTGTCAGCATGTGCTGTTTGCTGTGACAGACTGCATGTTGTAGAGCAGCATCACATGGGAAGAACTGGTGACAATTAGAGGAGTCTGCCTCTTTCTGTTTATGGTTAGTCAGGATGGACCTGTGCAAGGGGACTTGTACTTTCTGACTGGTTCATTGGAAAAACCAACCAGAAAAATGGCAGCAGAAGCTTATTCTTCTCCTTACTCTCTGAAATTGGTCTTTTCAAGGGAGGGAATCAAGATGAACAGTGTGAGTCTAGTGGAAAATACTGGATGGGAACTGTCTATATGGGCGGGGCAAAAATTTACCCCCTAGGGTTCTGGGTGATTAGCACTTCTGCAAGTATCAGGATTTGTTGAAAGAGGAAGACAGAGAATATATTAAACCATCTGTTTCCCTGTTGCAGTACACTGTATCTGACTGGAACAGAGATTGCTGTGTCTCCTTGTTCATCACTCCTATCTAACCATGAGAGATGGAAGATTGAGTATTGTCAAGAGACATTTAAAGACAAGTGACATTCAGCAGGAGCCTCAGTAAATTCATATTTATTAGCAAAGGAGATATAGCAGAGTGCAAGAGATGTGCAAGCAAGACATTTTCACTTCATCGGTCCTTGTCTTTGTGCTCTGTGCCTCAGCATGAGCTCAGACATGGCCATCAGCTATCTCTGTCTGTCTGGGCAGGGTTTAGGTTTGAACCATCTCTCTTCTCTCAACCAAGACTGATTCCTTCTCTCTCAGTAGCAGCACAACACAGACCAAGCCTGAGCAATACTGTAAGGCACCTGAAGGTGAGGATGGTAAATGAAGTGTTCAGGCTTAAGGGTGAGCTTGAGTCTTCAGCTAGCATGATGGTATTAGTGTGCCTCCTGAGGACCTCTGCAAATGAACTGGAGGAGAGACATTCACTTAGGAAGAGCCAGAAAGCAAAATGTGTTTATGGCAACATGACAGCAAACCTGAATTTGTGAGAGGATATGTGTATGTGGTGGTATACGAGGGTGTGGGACTGGGCAGCTGTGTGGAAGTAGGTGTGAGTGATGCAGGCATAGAATGTAAATTTGATCCTGTGCAGGAACACAGAGGCTGTACAAATCCTGTGTTTGTCCCCGGAGCCCAGGAGTTAATCTAAAAATGCCTATACTTATGGGAACTAGGGCAAATGTAGGTAAGTGTCACGGTGAGGGTGGCCGCAACAAAACTTTCAGGTTCGGAGTATCAAAGGTTTGAGTGGCGAAAATAAAGGAGCGGGAACAATGGAGTTGGCTGAAAACAAAATAACTTTAATGGAAAATAAAACAGAGACGATGCCCAGAAACCGACCGCTGTATGGGACAAACCCAGAGGACCTGAAACAAGGGGGGGGCATGACAATATATACCCTCAGGGGCAGAATTTTCTAGAACTATGACCATATATGGAGAACGAGTAACCAATAGGGGAACAGAACTTAAACCAATTATCATGACACTAAGGATTGTGGGAAGAACAGTTAGGTTTGCCCTAGGCCAACAAATGTCTCCCAGGGCTTGGACTCAATGCTTGGCTCTCTCCTGGTGAAATCTGGCTGACTCTGTGTCCCAGCCAGGCCGACCCCCACAGGTAAGTGGATATCCACCCACTGCAGCTTGGTCCTGCGTGAGATGAAGGAAACATTGAGAAAAGATGTGGGTGCTGCTAACAGTTCATCAATCCCAGTGACTCTTGGGGGTTTTTTTCATCTCTGAGTTTTAGCAACAGGGAGGGAGGGGGGCATCGTTCTGGAGACTGCTGTTCATCAAGAACTGTTCCATTGCACAGTGCAAAGGAACACAAAGCAGCCTAAGTGTGAGGTGCGTATTGAAAACAAAACCAATGGCATCAGCTAGGACCTTTGACCAAAGAGACTTTTATTCAGGCAGGTAGATAGAAATGGCTTTATTAAAGATGTGAAGAGCGCTTGAGCTGCCTGGGTACATCCATTTCACTGAGAACTGAGGTTGATGGCATAACTCCCCCTCACTCTTCTGTGATTCATGAGGGAAAGCTGAGCTCTAATGCCTTTTATGAAAGATGGTGGTTGTTTGCTTAAAAAGAATTATGTGAGCCTGTTCTGGCCTTTCTGATATCTCACCTTCTTGTGGGATGTACACTGGACAGTCTCCTCTTGTGGACTAAGGCCTTTTTTCTTCTCATATGAGGTGAGTGGTCAAACCTAGGAACAAAAAATGCCAACCCACCTTTACAGAGTCCACCAGCCCAGGAAGCAGCACATGGCATTCAGAAGAGGCTCAGCCCTCGTGGTGAGCAGAAGGCAGAAGAAAAGCACAGGGGGATATGTTCAAAGTGACTACAAATACAGGAAGCAGTTCCCTCAGCTTTATTGAGCAGCCCTGAAAGAAGCATCTGCTTTGCAGAACCTAGACTTCTCCTAAGATTACTATAAGGGTTATTGCTTAGATGCATTTTTATCTCTCTGTTTTCACATTTTCTTCATCTGGACAACAAGAGAAAGTAAAGGTGTCAGAGCAGTCCTCCAACATTGTCCAGGTGTCAGAGGAGTATGTGTGTTCAATGGGGCTTGGATCTTGAAGGTAAATACTATATGCACTGGAAAGAATGGAAATAGCAGGAGGAAAGCTCCCACTTTTCACAAAGAATATTAACTGCCTGATTGTTATGTATAAACTAAAGGAGAGGTACAAGAACAAAGGGGTGGCAAATTAGGAGGCTGTTTGGCATTAGAGAGATGAAGGTTCAATTTTCTGCTGTCAGATACAGCCTGTGGGATGTGGGACAGGTCATTTAGTCCCCTACTGCCCAAGTTCACCACTGAAATACAGCAATGGCATCTGCCTTACAGGAGCATTAAGAATGCAAATACTCTTCCACAAGGCACTGAGATATCACAGAAACAAGACAAGAAACCACAAGTACCTAAAATATATGATGTCTGTAACTCATTGCATCAGGTCTAGCTACTAAAGTGTGGGCACTTAAACAGGAGCTGTTTCTTGCTCAGTGCTTTGACAGTGCCTAGCAAATTACAGACTGTTCTCTGTTGGTTCCTCGATGTTACCACATTCTTAAATAATCATTCACTGAAATTCCTCTGGTAAAAGTGAATGAGCTTGGATTTCTCTGCTTCTACTGCCAGGACACAGTTCAGCCTACTCTGTGAAGTGCCCCTTAGGGGGCAATGGAGCACAAATTCTGTGCATGCACATGCAGAGAGTTAAGGATTTCACACTTTTTTATTTGTGAGACTGCTGCCTGTTGGCAAGACTGAAGCTGAAAAGAGGTGGTATGTCACCATGCCAGTTTTTTATTGCAGAGATAACTATGCTCTTACTTTTTGGAGAAAACAGCTCCATTCAGAGAGCTCTGATGATCTCAGCAAGTGCTGCCACTACTGCTGAGTTTCTGCAATCACCTACTGATTTAGGCGATGTTTCTTTGCTGGAAAATGCAGATCAACCTATCAGCTGGTTGGCCCCATCCTTGCTTCTGGTGACACCTTCTGCATCATGACTCCCAGTGAGCTCAGCAAGAGAGGTGATGCCTGATGGGCAAGTCAGTAGAAAGTTGTCTCCTGGCCAGCAGCAACTACTTTATCACAGCAACGTGGGCACAGCTGGGGATGTACTGCAGCTCCCTGCAAAGTTTCAAGGCCATGTGGTGCTCTCTCAGGATTTAGTAGGCTGCTGGATTCAGGGAGAGATAAAAACATGTAGTGTATTCTCAGCCTGTCCCCTGCTCCTCTCACCTGTGTCCTCTGTGCTTTCTTACAGTGGTGCTGCCAATTGTATGCACGCATTTTGAACTTCCTGCCCCTTTCCCTTTGAAGTCCTGCATCATGGGACAAATCTGTCACATAAATGTGGATCCAATATGAGGTGATACAGAGATCTGTCTTCATACCCAAAATGAGAATAGGTATACTCATAGAAATATTGTGCCATCATCATTGTACCCTCTGGTATGAGTTTGGGACAAGCAAGCTGTGACAGTACTGCAGGGTAGGAGTTGGTTGTGCTACTGGTTGGTCAGGATAGAGAATTTTAAATCCCTGTTAGCATGCAGAGATCTGATAGGGAAAGTTTGGGAAGAATAAGACTGATTTCCCTCGTTCTTTTATCACACCAACAGTCACTTCTATAAGTTTGTTTTTTTAATTCATGTCTTGAAATTTGTAATATGAGAATAGCACAGAAAGCAAAGAGTTTCAATCTTTGCTCTACTTCTCCCAGGCAACAGTGAGTTCCCCATGCTAGTAACTATGCACACTATGATGTACATGTGCAATTAATGCAACGACATTGAGTGCTTTCTCATTTCTCCTATTGTGGGTCATCAAACAGCTGCTTCATTCGATTCATGCTTCAAGTGCTAGAGGTAGTCCTCGTTTTTAAGTGGAAATGGCAAAGCTCAAATAGCATGTCCCTACTGGCTTAGCAATTAGAGAGGGACAGTATTCCCTTCTCAGATGTCAGAGTATTTAAGACTGCTTCCCTGTTATGCACCTGCAGTCAGAAATAGACCTCTGTGTCTGTCTTCTTCTTCCGAGCTCTCCCTCCTTCCCTCTTTATAGCTATAATAGTTTCAGTGGGTTTTGAATTCCAGCTT
>VZTT01038849.1:0-12482 GCA_013400855.1 Buphagus erythrorhynchus | reverse complement strand
AAATCTCTCTACAGACAGTGCATGCAAACACTCTTAATCCTTTCTAGGATGAGACATTTTTTCACTGTCAGCTGAGAATACAAAGTATTCCCAGTGGGTCTGGTTTGCTTTGCCTTCATTATTCCTGTAGCCTGTTGCTTTGCAAGTGCAGCTAATAAGCTTGTCCATTCAGTAAGCAGTGGTGGTTTTTGTTCTTCCCCCCCTAGAAATCCAAGTACATAATTGTACTGCACTGTCTTGTTGTGGACACTGGTCTTCTCCAGAATGCTATTCAGGGTGCCACCACATGTAGGTAATTTAAAAAAGATAGAAAACTGAATGAGGCTTTAAGTTTAGAGCAAGATAGTTGTCAGGTTAAAATAACTGCGGTTATAACATGCACAGCAGTGGTATTATTCAGATTTATGTTTATTTTGCTTTCTGTTTTTCTTTAGGATAACACTGGTTGCAGTGATCTTTAGTTCTACTACCTGTCTATCTGTCTTAGTATGGAGAAAGTTCCCTTCTGCCTACTGTTTCAGTATACTTGCTCATTTTAGTTTGGGTGTAAATATCCTCTGAGTAACCTCACTGAAATTATTAAAATTACTCCTGTCAGTCTCAGGTCACTGGTAATTCTTAACACAGTCAGTGCTTCTGGAGCATATAATTGTAATTTAGTAGTCTTATCAGTAACGTGTCATTTTGCAGGTGTAACAATATTTTGGTCAATTCAACTACAGTCAGACACAATGTAAGCAGAGAACACCAGAAGATTTATTCCAGTTCCAATTCCAATGAATCTGACCTCGAGGCAGTTGATACAAGGAGTCAGCAAAGACTTCCAGGAGCTCTCTGATATTTTCAAGCTATCATAATGAACAGGAATCAAAATTCAGCTTTGTTTTGACTGGTGCTGCATTAATGCTGGGCCACACTTCTGCTTTCTGCTGAAAGAGAGAATGGATTATCATTATTAATTTATCAACAGATTCTGCAGCTTGATGTCATTTTCATGAAGACACTATGATTGGTTAATTAAACTATTAGAAACAAACCAGGGATTCAAAAATGTCATTTTATTTCAGAGGTCCTTGCTTACATTTGTACAATATATTGCATAACTCTCCATTTTCTGCAAAACCTAATGTATATTTCATGGTTTTTTTTTTCTATAAGCTTTATAAGCCCACATTCTCTTGAAGCCTTCTTCTACAAGCTCAAAATAAGTATTATGAAGTATTTGTTGCTTTAACAGGAAAACAGTTACAAGAACACCAAAATATACCTGTTTAATCCATTATGGGGAAATACTTCAAGCAGATTGAATACGATCTTCATACATCAATACTTAACACAATTTGTTAGCTGTTTTCTTTCTCTTTTCTATAATGTATTTTTTCAAAAATTTAAAATACATATTTTATAGAAAAATGGCAAAGTGCTGTAGTTTTATTCCCATTAATGGGTTCTAAAACCCACAGTAACATTTTAAAATCTAATTCAAGCCTGTAAACATTAGTCAGTCTTTGGCTGAGAGGTTGGTTGGTTGATTGGTTTTGTGTGCTTCTTTTAATGGATACTCATATTTTGTTTCCAGTACTGATTAAAAAGAGTGGTCCTCAACAGCCATTAAATGCAAAGTGATTTGGCAAATTCTGCTGTCACCTGCATTCCCCTGGCATTCCATTTGGTGAAGAACTTGATGTGGCAGCAGCCCCTGCACAGGAAGAGGAAAACACAGGTTATAAGGAATTATAAATAAGCAGTTAAAATGTTTTTCCATTCAGTAAGCACTGATATTATGTCATGATTTAGGAATTTTACTCCCCAGTTCAGTGTCCCCCACCTAGGTTCTTCCAAACTGTGTACAATTTTTAACAGTCCAGTGCACTGTTCAAATTTGCAGAGGCTGATGCATGGTAAGAAATATGATTCCTACTCAATACTGTGCTCTCTGTCCCAAGGGTCTGTGAGACTATTTTTGAAATTAATCCCATTGTCTGACTCAGCTCTTTCTGGGGTTCCATGTCACCACAGGACTTGCTTTTCAAGGCCCAAGATTGTGTTCAGGCACAGGGCATATCTCCAGCCATCCAATGATTGATTCCACCACTGCCAGCACATAGAACTTGCCTTGGCAGGTTTGTGGGACTGCAGTCTAACTAGCCAGGCCTCCCCATATTTATATTTTGACCATTGTTCCCCATACCACAGAGGCTTTACTCAGCCTGCTTGATTGCAGTGTATGTTTCATAGTTAAGTATAATCTGGGAAATAGTGTCCATGGTTAAGTCCACCCCTCTATTAAGAGCCCATCTGTATCGTTGCATCGTTTCCCTGATGACCTGAAGCATCATGGTCCCCATGAGTCAAAAATAATTCACCCTTTTTTTGCTGGTCCAGATCCACCTGAGACACTTCAATCTTGGCAGTCCAGTCCACCTGTCCATCGCTGTGATGTTCTTCAGTAGCCCAGCTCACAGGTGCGTGTGCATCTGCATGATGTGCTTTTACAGCCAGCTTTTTTATCCAGGCAGTGATGTCTTGTCAAACTTCGGCAGCCCAGACAGATTTACCTCTGTGCTTCTAATTTATAATTTTCCATTGATCCAGCCACCCCTACAGAGCATTGCTACTATTCAGCCGTCAGTGTAGAGGTAGAGTGTTGGCCATTTCTCTTGTTTAGTGATACTGAAGCCATCTGGGTGGCTTTCAGCTCTGCTAATTGACTTGATCCACCTTGTCCTGCAGTAGCTTCTGCAACTCGCCATGTAGTACTCCATATAGCAGCTTCCCATTTTTGATTTATCCCCACAATATGGAAGGAACCATCAATGATGAGGGCATGTTGCTTTCCTTTTCTGGTAGCTGATTGTATGCTGGGGCCTCCTCCGCATGAGGAGACCTTTTTTGTCTTCCTCCTCTGATGATAGTCTAAAATGTTTATCTTCCTTGATTTCTAAGATCCCTGGGTGATTGGTATTTCCTGTTTGATCTTGCTGTGTGATCAGCACAACTTGCTTACTCCATGTGTCATCAGTGCCATGATGTGTGGCAGGGACTTTCCCTTTGTACATCCAGCCCAGCACTGGCATTTGGGGTGCCAGGAGGAGCTGTGCTTTGGTGCCAATCACTTCTGAAGCAGCTCAAACCCCTTCATAAGCTGCCAGGATCACTTTGTCAGGTGGGGTTTAACAGGCCTTACATCTCTTGTATCTCTGAGTCTGGAACCCTACTGGTCATCCTGAAGTCTCCCTGGGTACTTTTTGCCAGAGACTCCAGGAAGGACCATTCTCCCCATCTGCAGTGTAGAACAAATTTTTCACATGTGGTCCTATTCTGGCTGGCCCAAAGGCAGCTACTGCATGAGGAATCTCCTTTTAGTTCATTCAAAAGCCTGTTATTGTTCAGGACCCCACTTGAAATTATTCTTCTTCTATGTCACATAATATAGAGAGGGCTTACAACTTGACTGTAATCTGTAACATGCATCCTCCAGAAACTTGCAGTGGCAAGGAGAACCTGTGCTTGCTTCTTGCTGGTTGATGGGGACAGAGCTGCTTGTTTGTTGACCCCATCCACTGGAATCTCATGACATCCCAATTGCCATTTTACTTATAAAAGCTGAATTTCCTGGGCAGATCCCTTGAGTTTGCTTTGCTTTATGGCAAAACCAGCCTTCAGGAGGATCTGGATTATCTTCTCCCCTTTCTCAAAAACTACCTTTGCTGTGTTGCCCCATACCATATCATTGATGTACTGCAAGTGTTCTAGAGCCTTGCCCTCTTCTAGTGCAGTCTGGATCAGCCCATGGCAAATAGTGGGGCTGTGTTTTCACCCCTGGGACAACTGGTTTGAGGTGTACTGGATGCTCCTCCAGGTGAAAACAAACTGAGGCCTGCACACTGCTGCTAAAGGAGTGGAAAAAACTGCATTAGCAATGTCAGTGGTGGCACCACTTTGCTGCCCTGGACTCCAGTTCGTACTGGAGTTCCAGCATGTCCAGCACAGCAGCAGTCAGAGGTAGTGTGACCTCATTCAGGCCACTGACAGTCTATTGTCAGTCTCCACTCTCCATTGGCTGTATAGGACTACTATAGGGTCAGCAAATCTTGCTGACCACTCCCTGGCTCTCCAGCTCTCAAATCATCTCCTGGATGGGGGTCACAGAGTCCTGGTTGGTGTGATATTGCTGACATGTAGTAGCCATCAGTATCTGTTCTTCAACAGTCAGCAGTCCCACAGCAGGGAAGGTCCTCTGAGAGACCAGGCAAGATCATTCTTGAGACAATACCTTTCCCTCACAGCTCATATGAGCTGCCTCCAGAGGCTGGGAGTTTCTGTGCTCTTCCCAATTCTCTTGTCAATGTCCACATTCCAGGACAGAGATCCCAGCTGCTTGGCTTCACCACCACCCAGTTTCATATCATGGACCATGACATCCCAGAATTAGAGCAGACAGGTCACCAGGGACTCTCCTGACTGGTGGTTGAAATCTATTTGTATATTTCACAACTCATCTGGGGATCGGGATAGGGTGATTATCTCTGGCCCTGCCTCTTCCTGCTGTTTTGAGGTCTCTGCTCCCTCTTCATCCATCATGAAGTGAACTTATTACGTGATGGATTTCTTTTTCCATACCAGGGTGACTGCTACTGCAGGGGTTGTTCATCTGGTTCAGCCGCAGTTTGAGTGGCCATGATGGCTGTTGGTCTACTTTCTTTCTCCTCCCCCTGGAGGAGAAAGTTAAGCAGTGTTCATGCCTCTCTGGAGCTACTACAGCATTTTTCTTTGACATATTTCAGCACTTTAATGGGCTCCTGTAGATGTTCAGGGGTGAACTGGTAAACCATTGGAGATGTCCTCCAAACACTGCCCTGTGTCCTCCTACCTTCCATGCCACTCATTACTATCCCACTTCAGGGCACATCTCTGAATAACCTCCCTAGAAAACTTTCTTGGCTCCAAATATGGTGTGCACTGCACTGGTGGACCTAGCAACAAGAACAGGCTTTCCTTAACATCTAAAGGGAATTCAGGATTCTTACATGCTGTTGTAACACGCCTGAAGGGGGAAAAAGGGGTGAAAGGCTGGGGGAAATCATCCTCCTCATTTTCCCCCATAGACTGGATATGTTTAATAATGGACTCCCAAGGGTAGCACCTTAATTAAGGGTGGGAGAGCAACTCTGAATACACATCCCAAATGACTCTTGATATTATCCTGTCATGAGCCGATATCAGTCAGTGCAACAGAGCAATCCTGATCCCTCTCCATGCTCTGAAAAAGAGAAACACGATGGACACACAGTGCATATAAGGAAATGTATCCAGTTTCTGTTGCCCAGATTTTGTACTGGGGGCTACAGGGATGGCTTCTGTGAGAGGCTGCTGGAACCTTCCTCACCATCTGGCAGAGCCAATGCCAGCTAGATACAGGACACGTGTGTCACTAGCTAAGGCTGAGCCAATCAGAAATTATAGTAATGCCTCTGTGCCAACATGTTTAAAAGAAGAGGAAAAAAAATTTATTGCACAGATGTAACTGTGGCTAGAGAAGAGCAGAAGAATATTTGCGAGGAACAATTCTGCAGACACCAAGGTTAGTGGGGAAGGAGGGGTGAGTTCAGATCCACCTGCAGTCTATGGAGGAGAGCCACTCTCAGGTGAATGCTGAGAAGAGCCTGTGAATTCATGGGAGGCATGTGCTGAAGCAGGCTCCTGACAGGGACCTGTGAACCTATGGAGAGAGGAGCCCATGCTGGAACAGGTTTGCTGGTAGGACTTATGGCCCTTTAGGGGACCCATGCTGAAACAGCCTTTTCTTGAAGCATGCAGTGG
Source organism: Buphagus erythrorhynchus (assembly GCA_013400855.1). Classification (NCBI taxonomy): domain Eukaryota; kingdom Metazoa; phylum Chordata; class Aves; order Passeriformes; family Sturnidae; genus Buphagus; species Buphagus erythrorhynchus. The sequence goes on along the minus strand of VZTT01038849.1, from coordinate 6,659 downwards.
AAGAGCGATCCCTGTTGCAGCAGTTTGGGAAGAACTGGTGCCCATGAGATAGACTCACACTGGAGAAGTTCATGGAGAACTGTCTCCTGTGGTAGGGACCCCACACTGGAGTAGGAGAAGGACTCCTCTCCCTAAGCAGCAGCATAAACACACAAGGAACTGACCATCCACTCCCTGTCTCCCTGCGATACTGGAGGGGAGAAAATTAGAGGTGGGAAGGAGGGAGATGTGGGGAGAAGGTGTTTTTGTTTTATTTCTTGTTATCCTTCTCTGATTTTGTTAGTAATACACTCAATTAATATCCCTAATTCTAGCTAGTTTTGCCTGTGACAGTATTTGATGAGTGATCTCTCCTGGTCATCTCAGCTCATGAGCTCTTTGTTATATTTTCTCTCCCCTGTCTAGCTGCAGAGAGGATGATAGAGGGGCTTTGGTGGGTGTCTGGCATCCAGTCAGGGTCAACCCACCACGGGGTTAGGTAGCACACCCATGTGAGCAGACCAAACAGCATTGTGACCAGTGGCTCTGTACCTAATACAACAAATGCTTAGATCAAGCAGTTTCCAGCTCACGCTGGGCAGATCTGTTATTATCTCAACCCTTCAAGCCCTACACTGGGAGTCAAATAAGGCTGTTGTGGTTTGGGAATGGTACTCCCCAGTTCAGTGCCCCCACTGAGACTTTACCAAACTACACACTGCTCTCTCTTGCTCCCCTACCCTGCTGCAGCGTGCTGGAGAGGAGAATTGGAGGCATGAAAGGTAAAGGTCATTGGTTAAGGTAAGAACAACTTACTTGAAATAGCAATGAGATACAAAACCTACTGGTAACAGCATCAACACTAATGTCAGAGGGTATAAGAAAAGAAACAATTCACATGGGAAAAAAACCCAGATAATAGACAGTATTGGACAGCTCCCTCTGCCACATTTCCTTGACCGGAAGAACTCCTCTCCAGAACAGAGTCCCTTTCCCCTACTCCTGGCAGTGATGTGAGGTAATATGGAATAACCTAGCCATGCTTCCTCCTGGCTACTGCAGAAGATTAACCCTGTCCCAGCCAAAATGAGGACGTACATACTGACTTCAGCATTTAACACTTAGTGATGAAAAAAAGAGCCTCTTTTCCCTACTTTTGGCAACTGTTGCCCCTTGGAGCCCCAGCTGACCAGCCATGCAGATCAAGAGCCTGGCCAGAGGACACCACAGCTCATTTGTGACCCACCAGCAAGTCAGCTGTTCTCTTTCTTCTGAGATTCTGCACAGATCCTCCTTGTCCCACCACTGAATCTGTATCTCCTCTGGCAACCAAGTAGCAACTGCAGTTCCATTGCAATGGCTGCAGCCATAAAATCTTACTGTGATTTCAGTCTGTCTTCCTGTATTTGGTGAACTCTAAATGCACGCATGAACAAGACATAGAGAAAATGATCCTTTTAACACTCCTAGCAGAAGGCACCTAGAGAATTTGCTGCAGCAATACGTGTGGCAGCTTCAGAAAAATGAGACATCGTATTGATTGTCTCCCTTAAACTCTTGAAATAAATCCTAATTCTAAGTGGAAAGCACTAAGTAGATACACAGGCAATGCTACAGGAAATCTATAGCTTGACAAAAAGAAGTTATTATTAACCACACTTTGTTCACTGCTTGGAAAAGTTTATTTTCTGTATGTTTTTTCCTGTATAAAATAGTTGTGTCTTAACAGAATAAACTAGATTGACTGCCCTGTTAATGTTTTTCCCCTTATATCACCACTGGATATCTGACCTGGACCTTCTAAAGGTCATAAAATAACTGTATCCAGTTTTTCAGAAAAAAAAGCAAGCATAAACTAACACTCCTAACAGCACTAATCTTCCTAAAGATTACCTAACTCTTGTTAATACCTTAGTAACATGACATGCAATTTAGCCCTCTAAAAGTAGATTTTAGTTCCCAGCACTTACTTTCCTGCTCTTTCTTCTTCTTTAAGCGCTTTGTCCGGTCAATGGCAGCCAACTCAGCTTTCAACAGCAGGTAACGTTCCCGGATTTCCTGCATTTTTTCTTGGAGAACTGTTATGCGCTCCGTGCTACTCAAATTTGGCAAGTCAGCTGCAAGTTAAACAATTTCTCTTAATTATTGCATTGCGGCATTTCCCAAGCCTTCTGAATTTCAAAGGTGAAGGTACTCAAATCTTAGTGATGTGCTTTGAGGTAGCAGGCAGCAAAGCTGAGAAACAGTAGCTGTTTATTATCACTATCTTGACTGACACAAACACACTGAAATTTCTTCTTACAAGAAATATTAAACAAGTCCTGGTTCATTAAGGCAAAATGGAAGGGGAAGATTTAAAAATTAATAATCTAAGAGGCTGAACAAGAAACAGAGAACAAGGAGTAAAACAGCAAGAAAGAAAAACTATCAGGATATATGACAAAATAAAGCAAACTGAGGATGGAGTGATTTTAGAGGAAGAAACCCCTCAATACCAGAAAATTCCAAAAGCCTTCTTATAGCATATGGCAAGACCACAAGAGGCATGTTTCAAAGAAGGTACTTACACACTTGAAAACTCCATTTGCAACCTTTGGGCAAATGATTATCGTGTTCTTTTAGATCAGACTCCCTTTCTCCATTTTGCCCACATTTTCCTGTGGGAAGGTATATTGTTACAAAACAAAGCAACTTTCCCACCCAACCCAAAGCTTGCCAGGAGCTGTCTCACTCTAACATGACAGAATCCGTCCTGGTGTAGCAGCTTGGCACACAGCTCTCTGCATCACAGGTGCCCAGGTATAGGACCACAAAACAGTTCTATAATGGGGCCCCTCTAATTCTGGCAAGCTGGGAAAGGGAAACCTTGCACTGGAAACATCGGCCAGTTAGCTGTTGTGCACGTAGATTCAGATCTGTTCTATGGATTTATGGGAACCAAAGTCCTACAGACCTAGAAGGTTGATAAAAGTAGCAGACTGTGGCTCCACAAACCATTCAGAAAACTGGCCAGTATTTAACTGGAAGTGTGTGTGCATGAACGTAAGGAGGTAGGGGAGGGACACACTTCCTGGAAGGAGACTCTTGAATAAGATGCAGCTGCTCAAGGTTCATATAGCCACAATCCACTCTACTCTCCAACTGGATCACGACAGCAGTGCACTTTTTGCTTTAGAATCACAGCCATAAATAAATTGCCTGCATCAGAAAATAAGGCAAAGATGCACTGTAATGTGTTCATGTAGGTGCCAAAACTATCCACATCTTTCTAGTTATGGACCTACATGTTCTTTAAAAGACTTTGCAAGACTGATTATTATGTCCTAGCTCCTGTTCACCTCTTTTAACATTCATTCCGAACAAACGACATGGTACTTTCACACATTTTATTTCACACTGAGCTGCTGTACTTACTACTTTTATTCTTCTTTTTGATGTTCACAGAGGTTTTGAGGCTTGTTTTCTGCTTTTTGGAGGAGCTGTCTCTTCCCTGAGCATTTTGAAGGTTTTTTTGGCCTCTAAACACTATAAAGGAAGAAAAAGATCCCAAAAAGTAGACAGAAAGAGAAATAATAGCAACAATAACAACAACAAAAATAGTGCCTGCATTTCCGTGTGTTTTTGCCAAAGTATGTACATCTGTGATTAACAAAGCAATAGAGATATATTTATTGAGGGCTGCCTATTGACCTCTTCCAAACTCATACCTTTGTTGAAGAAAACACATTTTGTTGCATTCTTTTAAAACAACACTTCCAGGTGAATGATAATAGTAACACAGCTTAAGGGCATTTTGAGGAAATTCAGTTAATTGTTAACTGAAATCTGTTGCATGAAAAAAACAATTCTGATATCTCAGGAGTATAGTCAGACACATGTTTCCTTCCTCAGTGTTAAAAAATTATTAGGCACTACAGCACAGTGAAAGTAGCTGTATTTTTGATGAACTGCAAAAGATGCAGTGACTTTCACAAAATGGCTTTTGGATCCAGCCTTGCCAAGAGTTAAAAAGCAGGCAGCAGTACACTGATATCATGTGCACAAGTGTTGGCTGTGTTTATTATCCTCTTCTCTCTGGTGGTATCAGGATGAATCTCAAAATCACATCAGAATGTGAAACCCAGCTAAGAGGTCAATGTTTGATATCAGCTTGATTTCCATTTTTCAGAACATTAATTTCACAAGGGGCAATGGTTGCCCAAACATGCACTAAATGGCACTTTCTCCCCCAAATTAAATAGCTTAGAGGGAATCAAGTTTTATGCAAGAAACAGCATCTTCTACTTGTAAGCAGGGCACTCAAAGTGCTTTCATCTTGCTACAGTAAACATTCCTTACACAATGTATTACAGCTTGTTCTGGGCCTTTCTTGTCAGGTCCAGTATAAACATCTTTCTTATATACCGTTTTCCTCATTGAAACCATCACAATTCCTAACAAAAGGCCAAGAAACTTCCTGGCAGTTGTATTTTATTCACGAGATGGTTACACCATTTCCAGACATTTGAATTAGAGAGTAGGCTATTATTTCCTACAGAAATTTGCTTCCCAGCAGCAAAACTATAACAGAATGAAGATACATCCGCAATGGTAAAATGAGAGCTGCTTAGGTTGAAGACAGTTCTTTTTACCCTTTCCTTTACCATTTTCAGCATGCTCTGGCTCTGACTGATTACCATTACTGGAGCTGACACTGGCATCAAAACTTTTTGAAGAAATATTTCGCTCAGACTGGAGATCTTGCATGTGCCCTGCAGTATTCTGTGCCTCTGCTGTGCGATCCATTTCACTGGTGATGCTTTGTATCTCTTCATGATTTGGTGGCAGACTCCCAGAGACAGTGGCAGTGGACTGGTGGTTACTGCAGTCTGCTACAGCTACAATATAAGGTGACTCAGGAGTTGGAGGAGTATTTTGCATTAAAAACTCCTCTTCCTTCTCTCTGTCAGTTTTATTCTAGGTGAAAGAACAGATGAAAAGCCCTTCTCATCTGAGCAATTACAAGACTGTAATCTTAAAATTACACAGAGCTTACAATCACGTTAAACGCTCACTGTGTAGAGGGAAGCTCTCCTCTTCATTTAAAAGGCTACAAGTACCTTCCTAGGGTCCATTCTGAGACCTTTCTGCTGAGGACAGGAACTTGGCCAGGACCCAAGCAGGAGTGAGAACGAGCCCAGGCGGTGCTGCAGGAGCAGTTGGGCCGCAGGGCGAGGGGTGCAGCGCAGCAGCTGTTGGGCAGTTGGGCAGTTTGTGGCTGTTGGGCAGTTGGGCAGTTTGCGGCTGTTGGGCAGTTGGGCTGCTCCTGGCACACGGCTTCCAGATGTTCCACCATGCTCTGTCAGGACCACTGGCTCCTGTGGCAGGAGGAAATTCTTCCTTGCAGTCCACCCCCCGGGGAACCTAACCTATGCCTAAACATCGGTTTAAAAAAAAACCCAGAATTTGGAAGGAAATGCTCTGAAATAAAATGATACAGATACACGAGTCCTGTTTGCTCTCCAGAATCAGCAGAGGGAGCTTCCAAATTTCACCCCATCAAGTTGACTTCTAACACGGATGATATGGATTCTTCTTATTTGTTTTCTATTAAGTCATACATAAATTACATAAATTTAATTAAAAAAAAAAAAAAAAAAGTGAAAACCCCAAAATCTTTATGGGAAAAGTTTTCATTTTTAAAAGGCTGGGAAGTCACTTTTCCTTTCATGTATTCGTACGGCGATCAAAATGAAGCAGAATGGGGCATGCTTAAGAATGTATCAAGCCAAAGTTGAGAGTAACAAGGGCAAAGAATGGAGTGAAACTACTTTTATTTTCTTTTATTCTAATTTTTGGTGCTTTCCTTCAGTCTGCCTTTATCCATTCATCATATCTAAACACAGAAGGTAATTGTACACTTTTATGGGTTTTACTGTTACCATTAGGATGTAAAATTTAGATTATAGTCTGTATAAGTTTGTATTACTTAGTAGTAGTTATGCTAAGGCTTTGGAAAAGTNAAGATGAATGTATCCATATTGTTTAGAAGAACATGTACTTTTGCACATAGACCACTCTGTAAAAGGTATAAAAAACCAGTAAAAAGGGAACTGGTGGGACCCTGATTTTGGACACTAGTCCGCAGGTCCCCGGGCCCTGAATAAAGCACCGCATAAACTAACTCTGTTAGTTTGTGTCTTGATTTGAGGTATCGGGCAACATTACCAGCAAATTACAACATTTGTAAGAGTAATTACTGAGAAAAAAGAAAGATAATCAGCAGCCACATAAAATGAAATTGGGATTTGAATAAAGATGTCATTTGTGTACTTGCCAATTTGCTAAGTCTCAGCTAAGGTTCTGTTGTCTATGTATTGAGACACACATAGAGGATGAAGGCTTTTTTACACTGACAGGTAAGAGCAAAAGGTGTGTTTTTTCCAGTCAGCACTTAACAGTAGGGTCACAGGTAAAACGCACTACCCAAATGAAAATTCATTATGGTTCTGTAGCAGGTTTACTTCATAGATATACTGTTAAAATGTAACAATAAGATCAATTCTTACAACTAGATAAAATGTGACCAGATAGTAAAAATAAACACTTCTGAGCCTGAATGTCTGCAAGTGGATGTTGGAGTCACTAACTTTCAAGTTACTGAATTTGCACTAAGACTTTTTGTTGGGAAGGATGAATTA
>VZTT01038848.1:15499-34469 GCA_013400855.1 Buphagus erythrorhynchus | reverse complement strand
TACTTGAAGATAAAGGTAAAATGGTATTTATTAAGTTCTTTCTACTGTTAAAGGACAATTAACCCAGTTGATACTAAAAATGATGCTTTCTTTATAAACCACAGGACTAAGCAAGGCCTATAGCTCTGCAGTCATGGAGAATCATTTAGCAGACTTCACTAACATTTGACTAAATATTACTGTTGTGTGCATTTTTAATGTTCTTTATGAGCTTCTCACCAATTTGCTCTCTGGGTTAAAAAAAAAAAAATCTACTAGGCAAATGACATAATGACTCATTAAACCCCTTTAGCCANTTCTTTAATGACATTTTCCACATCAGTGTGTTTTCAGCGTAAGGCAGACATTTACCAGGGCTCTGTTCTGGTGCCACACGTACACCTGAACATCCTGCTTATCTGCTCAGAAATTGTTACTGACATCACAACAGCACTTATTTACATACTCAGAATTAACAGTTTGCTCTGTTACTATTAACTTCAAATTAAAAAAAAAAAAAAGGCCATTTACTTTCTGTTTTTGGAGTATGAATGATTGTACATGAAGATAACAGCATGGTAAAGAACCTCACACATCCCTGTAAATGTTAAATGGAAGTTTATTAGATGCTGAATAAAACCTAATTTAACTAAAGCATCAGACATATGTATCTTTTGCAATTCAATTGCATTTTATTGTCCACTGCAGACAAGCTCAGTTTTCTTGTATGTATTCAGAATGGAGACTTAATGAAGCAAAAAAGGCCATATCTCATATCAAATTCTTTTTCAATTGCTTTATAGTGCCATCTTAGATTTCTCATTTTCTTCACTTGTATTCTTTTTCTAATCTCATAATAGCTTGATAAAAAGCCATATTTCAAAACCAAATATTAGCTTCAGGCCTGAGTTGATCCTTTTGAGCAGCTATTTTACCGTGGTTTGCAATTCTGTTTGGTTTTCTGTTTTCAGTGTTCACAAACTAATTAGTTACATGGAAATTAAACTTCTGCAGGATTCTACAGGGATTCAAATAAAAGCAGAAAAATGGCAGGGATGTGGTATGCAAAATGTTTTAAAATCTTCTTTCCCCTTGCTTGCTTCCTTTAAAAGAATAAAGAGTACATTGTTTTACTTACATTTCGTTTAATCTAAAATATTTAAAGAGCAACATTTTTTCCAATCTGTGGTTTACAACATATCTAATTTCTTTTACTTGTACATGCAGAATTGAAGATGCTGCAACATGAAACATTCATTTCTCAAGCATTACAACTATACTATTAAGACAGCAGTAAGTATATGGTTATGAGTAGGTATGTGTGAGGTGGGATGAGAGAAAGGGGACAGGTGGGACAAAAGAGAGAAAAAAAAAGACACAATCACACAGATGCCCTACAATCCCAAAGCAGTACAGACTCCTTCAAGAAAGGAATGTTTCAATAATCTTTAACAACATACAAAAAAACTACTGTTTTAAAAAATGAAAAAAAAAACCAAGTGAGATGAAAGGAAGTATAAAAAGTTTCCCTCCAGGCACATTTCAGTCACTAATTTTCAAGACAACAAAAAGTTGCAAAATAAGAGACCACAAAACCACAGGTCAACCTTTCCAGCAAGTACAGCCCAAAGAAGGGAACAGCTCTAAATTTGACACAATACTATCACATTGAGTTTCAAGTTTCTCTTCAGCTCCAACTTTAGCTCAATAGAAGATGAATCATCAGTGAAATTTAGCTTTCTGTCCCATGATTTTCTGTCATCCTTACAAAGTACGCAGGTCATAACAAGTTTTAAATGAGGACAATCAGCCTCCTTGAACAGTTCCACTTTACTTTTATCACATACCTTGACTGACAGAGTAGAATGTCATTAAGCACTAAACAATAAACTCTCTGAATATCAACTGTGTGAGATATACCTTTTCTACAATAAGGAAATGGCATTTATACACAGAACTAGAGGGTCATGAGTCTTTCTACTATCCAGAGTCTTGCTGACCAAAGAAGTAACTGCCAATATATATTTTCTGTAGCGAAATTATCCAATCAAACCACAGGAAAATTTCAATGTATACAATGCAAACACAGAAACCTTTTCTACATCAGCATGTCATGATTTCTATGTTATTTCACCTAGAAGTACACCAGACATTTTATTTTGGAAACTGTGAAAGTTCACCATCATTTTGAAGTCTTCTTCCAAAATCTAATTATCTTATACCCAGAATTACACTATCAGTGTACTGATAACAGATTTTTATTTCACATCCAAGTAGTACTTAGAGAAGAAAAACACTGTGTCTTTTGTGCATGTTGTTTTTCCACCAATGAGTGAAAACTGACTGCAATTAGCTTTAGGCTCCAGTAGCATATTAGTCCCTTTCAAGCATCAAAGTAAAAATTCACAAAAGAATAGGAACTCTGTAGTGTTTTAGTTTTTCCAACAGCTGCACCCACTGAGTCATGCAAACAACAGATCAAATAGTTATACCCAATTTAGGTACTATGACATACAGCATCTAACAATCAATGTTTCCCAAAATTGTTCAAGTGGCAATGTATTAAAAGAAAGTTTGGCTTCATATCCTAGAGGTTCAAATATGAAATAATTAGTTGTATCAGAAAAGCCCTTTTTTTCATCTAGAATGCCAGAAATTTTGTATGGGTAAGACTACCACGAACAGGAAGGTTCTAAGCAGGACTTCAAAGAGAACATTATTTAGAACTTTCAAAAAACACTAAGCACTTAACCTTGACCAGATGGTACTTAGCTGGTATTTTGTAGTATATAGATAGTTGCATTTCAGTAAAACTGTTCATACAGTGCACAGGGCTCAATCCTCTAAGTTTTAGTGCATCCTGTTAGACAGGTATCCACCACATAAGGTGGAAAAACCTGTGCCAACATTTGGCTTTCAAGCACGACTATGTTAGAACAAATAAACATTACCCGTTCATCATTCTAGCTAAACTCTGCAAGCAGAATCAGATTGAAATAACCAGACTGAAATTTTATGAAAGACACATGTACTTTTTCATCTGACTTCCCACAGAATAGGGAATACCAGTATCTATGTGTACACACTGCCTCTCTAACTTCAGTAATAGGAAAACATAGTTATACCCATTTACCCTCTTGATATCAGAGCCAAACTATTTCTACTTAAATCAGTACAGAAATACAATAGATATGAAATCGGAGACATTTAGGCCACTGGAGTTTATCTATCAATATTTGTATTATGACAATGCCTTATAGCCCTTTTACTTCCCAGGCAAACTCTGTGGCTCATAGCACCTCTCTCCCAGTTAATCATCAGCTGGGCTCCAGGTATCACTCCAGAGCTCTCCTTGTGCCTCTGAAACAGGAGCAGTGTTTGAAAAACACCACTACCTCACCTCTCTTTGCTTCTGTGTACACCCAACTCAACTGTAATTGTATTTGACAGTAAGACCCATAGCACTGGACAAAGCAGAAAAACAAAAGTGATGGAACAAGACACAGATCTATGGAATTGCTTAAAAAAGCTCAGTGGGAACTGACTACATTTCTCACAGAGCTAATAGTCTACTGACACTTGAGATAATTTGAACAAAAACACAGGTCAAAACACAAAATAAAGTAAAAAACATGATTTAGCTGTCAATAACAAGAGGGAGATGAATGGGAGAGAGCTACATAAAATAACAGAAAAGACTGCCACAAGGTCACTGCTAGAAAACTGCTGATCCTCATTTAAATGGCCAAGAGGATGATCTACTGACTGTAACAGAACCTACAAGTCCAGCTGCAGCAATACATATACCTTTCCTTGTTCCATTTTTATGGAACAAGTGTATATAACACATACTACCATCTGCTGGACAAAGTGCTGAACTAATCTGCTAACACAGAAAGCGGCTTTTGGGTTTTTGTTGTGAGAACCTCTTTACCATCAGGCTTACCTGAGGCAGATGCAAAACAACCTGGGATGTGTGGAGACCATATAGTGCTGTAAATGACCCCTTCATGGCCTTTAAAAGTGCATAATGACTTCCCCACAGCTGGATCCCACTGAATAAAGGAAAAAAGAAAGCTGTTGAGATACACATCCAATAAGAAATGAAAGGGTTTCATACATTGAAAAAAACTTTATACATACAGAAAGGACTGAACTAACTTCTTTTAAAAAAGCATTTGTATGCTTAAACTGGTATCAACTGAGAGTTTAAGCAACCTCTCAATTAAAGCAGAATTTCAGCCACAGTGTAAAAATAAACAGGAAAAGAGAATCCATGTTGCCTCTTAACACAAAGAACTACGAGATACAAAAGAAATCACACTTTTCACCTTCAGCAGAAAACCGACATACCAGCTTGGCTGTTTGATCCCATGAGCCAGACACCACTAGCTGCTCTCCTCTAGTTTGGCTCCAGTCAACACTGTATGCCTGTAAATGACATAAGAGAATAATTTAGAAGCATTAGAATACAAGTTTCAGGCTGTAGTTAGTCAGAGTTTCACCAAATAGACTTGGATTTGCAGATTGTATCCTAGTCAGCTGAAAAACCATATCACTAAAGCACAACAAAACTGCCAACAATGCCATTCACCTGAACAAAAATTAAATTTAGCATCTCAGTCAGACATTCAAGGTACACACAGGCTAAGAAAAGTATCTGAAAAAGTAAAGATGGGCCAAAAGAGAGGAAAAAGAGAAGTTGTAACAAAATCCACATACATCTGCCATCCCTAGGAGTCTACCACTTTAAAAGTCATAATTCAGACTCAATTTCTTATCGCTGATCCAATTTTATTCAAAGATCTACAGTTTCCAATTGCTAGCCATCTCTCATTGTAAATGCCATCTCTCTTCACAGCTGACTTTGAGATTTTAGCTGACTAACAATAAATGCTTTTTAATTATATCTAATTCTCCTAAGAAATATATGTCGTAAAATATTCCTGTTTTTCATCTTTTCCAGGTTCTATGGCACTCTTTTTTTACCATTCAAATCCTCAAACAAGTAAAATAAAATAAATTAAAACCTCACTTTCTCTCATAACTACTCATTTCAGCTATTAAGAAATTACTTTCCACTGTGTAGTTGAAATAAGCTCCTTCTTCCCTGACAGCATGTTCTAATGCTGGATCCTGCTTTGACAGAGGATACCTTAACTCCACCCTTCACTGCTGATTTTTCAGCTCTGCTGCCTCACAAAAACAAATTCACAAAGGTAGTTCTTCAAATTATTTAAAATCCTCAAGTCTCAAGTACAACTTCTATCTTCAAATACACATCTTAACTTGATGGAAGGTGCGTTCTGTTTTGTCTGGTTTTATCTCACACCAAAGTGATTCAATAAGCTGCAGTGGGACATGAACCATTTCAGTGGAACGTGGATAAATATTAGATGAAACAGTTCATCCACTTAACCTCCTGACCCAGTCAGAGCTCCCAGGACACTTCTCAAAAATGTGGTCACTATCAACAAGTAGGAGGTTGTTCTCCACCTGGGATAATCTAGTTCTAGCACAGCACTGGATATGGTCTGCAAGTCAACATACCAGATGTTAGGTTTGTCTTGAATAGATGGAATTGTGCATTTAATAACAGCAACCCTGTTTTGAAGGTGGAAATGCTTGGACCTGTGTCACCAGATTTAAAAAGCAGAGAAGCTGAATGGGAAAGAAATCCAGCAACTATCCAAGTCTCCTATGGAAAGTGTCCTGTGTGAGAATGGAAATCAAGGTAATATTTAGCTATTTCTGAGCATTTTCCTGCCCAAGAAATACTTCTAGATCCAGCTTAAATGAACTGGTTTCCATCTATCTGCTTATCTTCCATAAGTGGAAGGCAACCACTGCCCAGAGAAAAACAAGCTGCATTATCTGCAACTCTCCTTTTTTATTTTTAAGTCCTGCCTCTCATATACTGAAAGCCATACTGCTCTAGAACCATTTTGTACTAACTCCCTTGCTTGAGGACCTTATAATCCAAATGTACAAGACACTGGGAGAGTACTTGACAAAAGCCATATAACCAAGAAGTAATTCTTTCGGGTTTTTTTGCCAAATCATACTCTTGACTTTTCTACTTTTCTTAGCTAACTAATTGTACTACAGCTCATTAAAGCATGCTTCATTTCACTCTAACTCTTCCTACTAAAAAGTAACAAAGGAAACACACCAGTACCTTTCCATAGATTCTAAAAATGAAAGACATGACAGTTCTCCAAAGTGGCTCCCAAGCTCCTCACAAATATTTCTCTCTTTGCCTTTGAATCTGTGTGATGTCCTAAGCTCCACTCCAAAGCTGCTGCTGTTTGGAAATGCCTCTAATTGTATCACTGCACAGTATGCCTCTTTCACACAACAGCTCAGTAAGTGTTTGGCTCTCATATTCAGTTGTAAGACTTTCCAGAGAGAAACACACATTTGGATAACATGCACCTGTGTCACACAATCCAAGTATCTGGTATTCAATACATTGTACTTGGGATGTATCAAATCTGCTGCAGGGATAAGGTAAAGCACATCCAGGGCTCCCAGCTCGCTCCCAAGATATGAGCACATAGATCTGCTGAGCAGGTGCTGTGACACAGACCTGGGCACATATGGCATGTGGGGCTGGCACTGCTCAGCGCTCTGCAGCTGCAGCAGAGGCAGAGGGACCTGGGCAAACTCTCCTTCGGGCAAGAATTACAAACAGAACAGACAACAGGCTCGGGAAAAACAAGAGATACTGTCCATTTGGCATGTGACAGGTCTAGGTAATAGGAAGAGGATGAAAAGAAGACAGTGTGAAGAACCCAGTAAGGTTCACTTTTATTCTTCTTTCCTTCTCATGCTATTTTCCAACATAAAAATTTACAGACACTTCAATGGAAGCTGTGTTGAGCAACTGGGAAAGACTAATAACAGAGCATAAACCTTAGCTGTTAATCTTTTAGTGCTTTATCTTCAATCATAAAATAAATGAACACTATCTTATGCCTAAACAGCAGCAAGAAATGCCTCAGACAAGATAAAAACATGAGGGGAAAAAAGATGTAGAAACATAAAAAATAGCTTAAAATAAATGTTCAAGCTCACTTTACAAGACAAATTTAATTCAAACATTCTATTATCTCACAATCCAGTGAGATTTTGTCAACACCGAAGTAAATTAGACTCATTTATTCATGAGATTCAGCAGTTGACTAGTGCTGGAATAAAACTCATCGTCCTTTGATAATGCAAATTCACTTTTAAATTAAAAATGCACAATCTTTTTTGAGAAGGGACAATGATCTCATTTAGAAAAAAAGAAACAGATGCCTGTCAATCATGCATTAGAAACAATATAAAATGCAGTGACAGAACTGCCATTAAAAACGTCAGACAGGGATTAAGGATTAGGAAGGTAGTGAGAACAGCGTCTGCCAGAGTTTACCACAAATTACTAGGTAAATTCTTTCTGAGATCTATCCTTTAAGATCCTGTAGGATCTATCCTACAAGTTTATAAAGAATCAATACAAACTTTTCATATTTCACAATAAACTCTCACTTGGCCCATGTTTCCTATACTGGTTTTCTAAGCACAGTTGAGTAGGTCTACCTCCCATGCTACCAGCTCAGCTATGACATAGACACAGAAATGTGTATTTCACAAACAACAGATGGTGTAGCAAACCAAAATAAACTTACTGACACAATTTCAATGAGAAAACGACAGAAACAAACTAACAAAAAAACCCTGGTACTATGCTTCACCTACGTCTTTCTGTAACTATTATCAGCCTTTGAACATTATCACAAAATCCTGATCACAACTAGAAACTCCTCTCTCAAAAGTCTCAGTTCACACAGTAGGTATATTAAACCAAAGTAGAAAAACTACAAAGAAATAAGCTACAGAAGATGGGCTCTTGTGTAACTACAGTCACCCAGCTTTTAGCTTTGTGCTTTGTATCTGAAAAAATCTTGAGGTTTTTGGGAACAAAACTGAATTTCCTCAATCAGATTTTGACTGCATATCTACTAGATATTGATATCTACTTTTATGGAGATCGATGTAATAAAGAGATAAAGTCTCAGTAAGCCAGTAAAATCCAGGCTGAAACTCACTGCATCTTAAGTTCAAAGACTTAAGAGAAGTGAGTGGAGGGTTAGAAGGAAAGCTTAAAAAAAAAAGGAAAGAAAAATCGTGTTAGGAAAGATATATGTACTATAGTATAAATATCCTTAAAACTATGCAAATATATGAACCTGAATATAACATTATTCTCTACCCATACAGCACTGTATTCTCTACCCATACACACTGTCCCAACATTTGACTAATGTTATTTGAGTAGGATCTCACAGATGCTATAAGGGAAAAGGATAAAGCAGAACCGAATGCAACCCAAGTGCTAAGTGTCTGCATAA
The DNA here is from genome assembly GCA_013400855.1 of Buphagus erythrorhynchus. Classification (NCBI taxonomy): domain Eukaryota; kingdom Metazoa; phylum Chordata; class Aves; order Passeriformes; family Sturnidae; genus Buphagus; species Buphagus erythrorhynchus. The sequence continues at coordinate 26,094 of VZTT01038848.1, read as the reverse complement.
AGTGTATCACTCCACAATCTCAAGAACAAGACTGATGTATCAACTGTCTGATTTAGACCTATCTAATAAGGCTCTCTAAAAATCACAGTGTGACTGCAGTAATTTCATACATCACCATGATTACTTAGCCTGTAAGGAACCACAAATGCTATTTCTGAATATATTGGATTTGTGTAATCAAGCAGTACCTACTACAGTGTATGAACATGTACAAGAATATGTACATACACTTTATATTCAAATTATTAATTCAAACCACAGACCCAAAGAAGTTAGAAAACAAAAAGCCGCTTTTGATTAGAAGACTACAAATAAGCATTTTAATTATTCAAACATAAGAGCATCCATTACATTCTCTAAGTTTGTCTGATTTACCTCCAGAGTGTGCTCCTTATAGACTTGCAGTGGACCTTTGGTTTTAGTCATATCCCAGATTTGCAGAGATCCATCTCCACTACAAGTGATCAACACGTTTTCATTATTTTCACTCCAGGTCACATCAAAGAGGCCATCATTCCAGTCAAAACTAAATTGGAAAAATGAAGATATTTGTCTGTGAGAAAGCACGACATAAAAGCACGACTAGTTCCATGCAAAGAAAGTCTTTAGATTGCCCTTTTTACCACTCTAAACAGCATTTTCATGTATTTCAGTTTCAAGTAAATCTCCTCACAATTAATTTACTTGTTTGGATGTCAATTTCTACAACCATATGCCAGAATAGACTGATTAACTTAAAGCATAAATGAGCCAAGGACCTTCCATATACAAAGAAGGAACTCTGATTTCAGTTTAAAACTTGACAAGCAAACAGAGGTACAGCACGCCTCAGTCTGATTTATGGTTTCTCCAGAATGTAAGAGCACTTTGTTTCTAAAAACTGTGGCAAATAAGGAAATAAAACTTTGTTGGGAGAACCCTATCCAATTCACAACACCACTAGAATCTGAGTGACAATGAAAACCCAACAGAAACACAGTCAAGAAATTACTGAAGAACTCTACACTCCCTTGAAAATGCTTTCAACACACCAACAATTCACCATATGGCATCTGATGCCATATATTAGCTAGTCTGTGACAGCTATCAATTACTGCAATATTATCTGATGGGAAATATGAATTTATTTACCCCCTTTTCACTGAAGTTTTAGCTAAGCTTAGGTCAAATTTGATGGCACTCTGCAGTAATGATAAGGCAAAGGCATGCACTCGGAACACTTTGATAAGTGTCCATGTTAAATGAAGTATTAGTCAAGTATTAAACCCCCTCCTTTCTAACCTTTCTCCTCCTTCCATCCACAACAAAATCAACCTCCTTAAAACCCTTAGAAAATTTTATCTCCTAGGAAGGACCTCCATGACTTGACGTAGCTTCCTGGTCTATTTCCAGTATAAATTAATCATAAGGGCATAAATCTAGGTGTCAAGGCACTGTTCCTAAAAATCTAGAACTTAAAATTTCAAGCTAGGGCACAGAAGCTGCTCTTAATCCATGCTGTCAGTTTTCTATAAAATGGTTTACACTGTGGAAATGGTGCAAGCCAAATTATTTCCCATAAGAAAATCAATGCAATGTAAACATATCTTTTGTACTGTATGTAAATATAAATATATTAATTTCTATATAAATACAAAGACCTGTATTCAGTAGCTACTTCAGAATAGAAAAAATACTTTATATCTCTAAAAATAAACAAAAATATTTCAGTTGTGCCTGGTACTAACAAGTATACAGCAAGTTTTTCTCTTACAAAAAATAAAGATAAACCTGTATTACCTCCTGAGCAGAACAATCCCAGCTTCATTTTGTTCCAGCACTGCCAGAGTTCCACAACCTAAAACAGCAAAATGAAACAAAACATCATAACTAATTCCCCAATGCCAAAGGAAACTGGGGTCATTCTGAGGTAGCTTCAGTGTGCAAACACAAAGGGCACGTGAACTTAAAGAGGCCGAAAATTACTTGCATAAGCAAACATCTTGTGGTCTCATGTTCTCGAAAACAGTAATTAATTTACATTAGATTGTTCTGGTTTGACTTTGTGGTTTTGAGGTTTTTTTTTGTTCTGTTTTTTTTTTTTTCCTACTCCAGTGTATCTGTAGGTGAAGCTGAAAAAGACTTGCTCATAAAGCATAAAAGTGCATTTTCCCCATGGGCCTCACATGACAGACATACCAATATGGAGTTCACTTTTGTGTCTTTGATAACACAGCAGACCAAACACTTTTTTCACCCCTTCCCGAATACAGTAATACAAACATAGCTCACCAGAAACTAAACAAATAATTCAGTTCTGATAAAACACACATCGGTTCTGCTTCCTCATCTGATGAGGATATTGTTAAAGTCATTCTACACTTAGAATTTATTTATTTTTTTTAATAATGTTTTGGGGAGCAATACTCCCACTGGAAATGAAAAAGGTGCCAGTATTGAGGAACGCTCAGCTTGGCTCTTTCAAGAGACCACAGGGTCACCAGGGCCTGCCTGGACACTCAGGGACTAAAACAAGAACAGCTGAAGCCACAGAACCACAGAATAATCTGAGCCGGAAAGGACCCATCAGGATCGAGTCCAGCTCCCGGCCCTGCACAGCACCATTCCTAGGAGTCACAGCCGAGAGCATTGCCCTAACACTTCTTGAGCTTCTGTCAGGCTGGTGCTGTGACCACTTCCCTGGGGAGCCTGTTCCAGTGCCCAAACACCCTCTGGGTGAAGAACATTTTCCAAATACCCAACCTAAACCTGCCCTGACACAACTTCAGGCCATTCCCTCGGGTCTTGTCAGCGGAGAAAGTTATTTTCAGACATTTTATTCACACTGTGTACATCTTTACTACCACATTTATTCTCGACCCTGTCAAATGAGCGCTCCTCCGCGAGGGCGCTGTGTGAAGCACCAGGGCAGCAGCGGGCTGCTCCTTGGGAAGAGGCAGATCCCGGCGGGCTACGGAGGGCAAGGGGCAGCTCCCGCCGCACCCCCGGCCCGGCCGCGGGGCACAGGCTCTGTCTCATAGCAAAACACAGCGGAAAGGGAAGTCGTCCCCAAATGCTTTGGTATTTGGCAGACACCGTCTGTCCTTCCGCACGTCTACGTTTCCAGCCGCCGCCTCCTCCTCCTGCCGTGAGGAGCCGCGTTCCCGGTCACCCCCGCCGCGCCGCCCCCCGCACCTGCCATGCCGTAGTACTGCGCGGCGGCGCAGGCCACGCGCCCCGGGCAGTATGGCGAGAACTCCACCGCGTACCCGTGCAGCCCGGGCAGCCGCAGGGCGCCCGCGCCCGCCGCCATGCCCATGGCCCCCGCNGGCGGAAGCGCCCGCCCGCCGGGCGGTGCCGGAGCCGCGGCGCCGCCGCCGCCATCTTTGGCCATGGCAGGGGGCGGCCCGGGGCGCAGGGAGTCAGGGAACGCCGATCCTCAAAATCGCCTTCCTGCGCAGGAGGAATCACTGCCAAATTGCAGAAACAATTCGCTCTTTTGTACGCCACGCAGGACGTAGATCAGCTCGGGGGATGTGCATCAGCTTGAATACATGAGATGTTTCAATCATAAGTATGTGCGTTAGCTTTCAATTTTTCTTTTAAAAAGACCTTCTGAGCTTTTAATTCTCCTAAATTCTTGAATAGATCTGCATATTTTATCATTCTTCTCAGTATGCAGTTGTGCTCTATGGAAGTCCTTTTATGAATAAACTTTTCAGACCTGTGACAACTTCTATTTAAGTCTGTGGGAATTCTGCCTTTGAAAGGAAGAGGTGAGCAGGGGGTGTTCAGGCTTAGAAGATTAATATCAGAGCAGCAGCTGCAGCTTTTGCCATATTATATCCTATATATATCCATATTTTTTTCTCTTAAAATATAGACAGATTATTCCAGTTGGACACAGAACACCCTAATTAGTCAGAATCTATGTGACTAGATCTATTAGACCCATCTCTGTGTTTAAAGATAAAAATGAAAAAGTATCATTTTACACTTTCAGAAGTTACAGCAAAGGCAAATTAGATTATTTAATCACAGTTACCTAATGGAACTTGGAACATAGTTAGGTATTCCTGGTACCTGGCCTTATATTTAAAACTAAGCCTTGACTACAAAATCCATTGTAAAGCCACAAAAATATCCATTTGCTCAAACTGGCACTCAGATGCAGAATTAGGCCGTTCTACTCATCAATCTTGTAATAAAAATGAAAACAAATGTGTTTATCAAATAGCCTTCAGGATTTTCGAATAAAATCAGTTCAAATTCAGTGCAAGTGAAACTGAATTCAATGTATCCTTTGGAATACCATAGCAGTTCTCAAAGCCTCATAACTGGTAATTTATAGGCTTCATTTATTGACATCATGTGAGATCAGGTTTTTTAACCCTGGGGCAAAGGAATACCTTACAGAATTGGCTGCTCCAAGCCAAATTCAACCAATTTTAGCTTCTGTGAAATCTTTTCATTTTTTCATCGGTTCATCTTTTCAAAATGCAAGTTACAAGACAGTTTTCTGAGCAAGTGTTTTTAAAGTAATTGCCCTCTGTGACTGTGATGTCAATAGCAATGCTTGAAAGGCCACCATAGGGGTACGATAAGTAAATTTGGACACTGCCATTTGCAAGGTGTCAGGGAGTCAGATGCTTAATGGTGTAAAGTACAGTTACTCTATGGACAATTTATCGCTGAATTGGAAAGGTTTCATCATGTGCATTTTTCCAAGCTGGTTGATATTTCGTAATGAGTGAAATTCTGCAAAGAGGTTATGCAAACAGGAACCAGTTCTTATCAGTGGCCCAGCTTTGTTTTAAAGACACGATTAGAAGAATTTTCATAAATTCTTCACATAAAGATCGAGAAGGGGATAAAAGGTTACAAGGAAGTCCTGAGAGAAGGACTAGTTCTCAAACATTTTTTTTCACAGACAAACTTGTGAATTTAGGTTTTGAAGATCCACAGAAGCAGAAAGCAAAATAATACAGACAGTGAAAGTACTTGAATAGGATGGTTTCAAGGTAGAATAACAAAAGAAACAAAAACTATTTTACAGGCAGAGAGAGAAGGTCCCAACAAAGAAAGTTGCTAAACATGACTCTGTTTCCTCCTCAGCCTCTGGGCAGCTGAGTATACTCAAGAAACATGAAGGACCGTCAATCATAGCAGCATTTTATACGCAGCTACTGAAACCAAATTATCTACCAGCCAGCTCCTTTCAGCTAACTCCAAATCACAGAATCACAGAATTAATTAAGTTGGAAAAGACCTCTGAGATCACGGAGTCCAACCTCTGACTGAACACCACCATGTCAGCTGGACCATGGCACTCTGTGCCACGTCCAGGCTTTCCTTACATACCTCTAGGGACAGTGATGCCACCATCTCCATGGGCAGCCCATTCCAATGTCTGATCACCCTTTCTGTAAAGAATTTCCTCCTAATGTCCAACCTAAACCTCCCCTGGCTCATCTTGAGACCATTTCCTTTCATCCTGTCAAAAGCTGCTGGGGAGGAGAGGGTGACCCCTACCTGTCCACACCCTCCTTTCAAGGTGTCGTAGGGATCGATGAGGTCACCCCTGAGCCTCCTCATCTCCTCCATGCTGAACACCCCCAGCCCCTTCAGCTGCTTCTCGTCAGACCTGTGTTTCAGAGCCTTCACCACCTTTGTTGTCCTTCTCCGGACTTGCTCCAGTACCTCAATGTCTGTTCTGAACTGAGGGGCCCAGAACTGGACACAGAACCCGAGGTGTGGCCTCACCATTGCAGAGGAAGAATCCTGACAGATGCTTCCAAAGAGACAGATCCTGCATGCAGCAGTAGATGGCAGCCATGTTCCATGCAAACATCGAGAGCTCTCAGTTGAAGGAAAAAAAATTCCCAACTACACTAAAATTGCTGTATTCCTAACACAACATAATTTCAATTAAAAAAAAGAGGGAAAGTTGCTTAGTATGCAGTTTTAGGCTATCTTTATGCAGCTGCCACTTCTCTACGCTCAGCTCGAAGCCGAGCCCCTCGTTAGCATTAGAATAGGTGGTTGAGATGCTTACTGCAGTATCTCCACTCTTTGGGCCCCAAGAGCTCTGCTCTGCTACAGACACATGTCCCTCATTTCCTCGGCTTGCTAGCTGACAGCTAGCTTCCGTGTGAGTTGAGCTGGTAACCATCACTGCTCTGTGCACAAATCCTTCCAAAACCCTTGCTGGTCAGCAGGAACAGTAATCAGAAAGGCTTAAGTCCAAGTGTTTGAACAACTTATAAAAAGATTTTTTTCTACCAGAGAAAATAGAATGTGAGCTATTTCCTCATGTACAAGGGCAGGTAGCTTAAAATACTGAAAATATTCAAGGACTGTGGTTAATTTTTGTCTGTCTTTTAACTATTGAACCATTCCCTAGGCTTCATGTCATGAAGATTTTCTTCTACAAGTGAATGCTTATTGACTAATAGAAGCATAGAGATGTTTCCAGCTGAAATCCCTGTATCATCATAAAGCCGAATGTGTTGCAGCTTTAGAAAAAGCATTTAGAATCCCAAGGTTCATTTAAGATTGAAAAACTGGCAACATTGAAAAGAAACAAATAAAGGTAACCAAGGGGGTTGCAGTAATGAATGGAAAGGGAAAAGGCTTGCCTCCTATGGCTAAACTGAGGGTAATGGCATTTGGAAGGAAGAGGCAGTTAGCATGGAGGCTTTTCTGGAAGTTTTAAAGAAAAAAATAAGCAAGAGGAGGGAAAGACACTGGAGCAAATGAAGATTTAGACATGGAGATTTAGAAAGAAATGTGACAATTATGGGGAAAGAGAGTACAAAGCAAGAACAGCACACAATCTTCACTATGCTCAAATGAAGAGGGCTACAAGGACAATCCTGACTGGTGAAATATCCATCCCCTGATGAAGTATCCACATTGTTTGCTTAGGTTTTGCTGTCTGCCACCCATGTGCACCATGCTGTAATTTGGTAAGCAGATTCCCCATGTTAGTACTGTTCCATGATCAGCTGCATCCCTACACAATGGCCACCAGTCTCTCTTTATCCTCCTTCCTCCGCTTCTACTTAAATATGGTTTTAGATGCTCAGTGTGACCATAAGTATATCTTTTCTTAAAGACTGGCAGCTGGCTGCCTCAAAATACTGCCTTCTCCCTATTGAACTTAAAAGTTACTTCTCATTGTCTACAGTGATATACTTAGTCTAACTTTTTAGATAGTTTTTAGAAACAAGGGGGTTTTTTTTATTTCAGTTTAACCATTTCTAGTGCTTGTGAGAGTTCTGGCCTAAAGGTCAAAAATAGCATTAACTTACGTACTTTTAATATCTCATTCAAATTTTTGTATCTCCAAGTTTCTTCAATTCTTTTGGACTTTTTTAGACACTCATAATTGAAGCATGCTGGACTCTTGAAAACTTTTTCCTGTTTATCAGTGAAGAATTTACAGTGAATCTCCAATCTCTCACTCCTTAGTTAAATAAGAGGGCCTTAAAGGATGAATGAAATTTCACATCCATTTTAAACCCAATATTCATGGAGATAGATTTCAGTTTATTCTATGAATTCCATCTACATTACCGTAAACAAATTCAAAATGCAGACTCATCTGAAATAATTTTTCTCCCTCTACTGGACATGGACAGCCACAATACATGAAAAATATAAATTGGACACAGTAATATTTAAATTTAATCTCTATAAATCAGGACATTTGAATTGTCTTTTTTGGTCTTGGACCCTGTTTACCCTAATTGGATCAGCTAAATCCAGCCTGTGGTATTTGTCATGTGCTATTTGTAAGTCATCAAAAATTGCATTTATATTTGCAACTAATAAAGCTGGCAAACTCTTGGATGTTAAAATTATTATTATGGTTAATACCAGAGGTAAATGATTTACAGCTTCAGAAATATATAATGAAAAGAAGGTTGTTATTTCAACAAGTCTACAGCCAACTGCTTGTTCCAAGTTTTTGTTTTGTCTCTGAAAAAAACAGAGCTGGAACAGGATGGTACTGAATTGTGATTATATACAAACCATCTGGTGTTAAAGATGTTAATTTCACAGCCCTTGAGAGACAAGTGAACAAGGTAAGAGTACTTCTGATAATAAATAGGGTGTTACTTCAATTTTTAAAAGTCCTTGGAATTATCTCCTAATCAAACATGAAAACACAAGAGCTCCTAAATGGCCTGATTGTTTTCTTCAGTGAGCTAACAGATTAAAAGATACATTTTCACTTTCTAAAAGCACCAGCAATTTGTGTTTGTTATTCAACAGTATTTTTATTTTTTCCCCATTTTAGCACTCAACCTCACTCACAACCAAAACGGTGGAAAAACTAGCTTGTATTTGGAATAGACATGGTGATAATAACGAAGCAAGTCTCACAAGTCAGTAATGCTAAGTGGAATAGCATGCTTCTTCCGTCTCCTTTCAGTCCATGACTTCCTTCTGCACTTGACAAACACGAGCTGTTCTCGAGAACAACAGAGACATATTGTTCTTGCTTCCTGTAAGGTGATGTAAGTGCAATGTTGAATGGATTAACACCAATTCTGCATTTTGTGGAAAACGCCACAATTTAGAAAAACACTTTGCCATTCAGACTTTAGCAAGAAACAATAACTTACTGTATCTGGCAGATGAGCAAATATTAACTTTTCCCTGTAAATTAGTCTTTAGTTTGCTTGTCATCTTCCCACCCCATTTACTGATTTCTTATCAGCAGAAGCAAATGCCAGGCATATCTTGTTGGAAAAGGGGACTGCTCAACGCAAAAGCAAACAGAGCTACTGAAGCTACTGCAGTGAGTAATTTTTCTAATTATTCCGGAATTGATCCTCTGTCTACAGAAGTAATGGAAAACAATGATACAGGAGGCGGCTTTGCACCAACAAGTGGATTAGTCTTAACATCAATTTTAACAGGATGGGACCTATTGATATAATACATAAACAAAGCTAATAAATGCTATTTTTCCTTCTCTCTTGTACCTGTTTAATAGAAGCCCTTAAAAAAAAAAAAAAAGACATTTGATAAATCGTCCACTTTCACAGTATTTCTATCCAAAAACAGACTGCCCAAGTTTCAACATTATTTCCTTTTCCAAATAATTTTGAATTCCCTATATACTCACTCTTGGACTGCAAATAATCTGAAATTTTGGGCATTTTTTCTTCATATGATGGATTATTTCAAATGCCAAAGGATCTTTGCCTCTACTGGGTGCTATACCATACAAAGCTAGCACAACTTTTGTCTATATGCTAGTTATTCCTACTAGTTTCTTTCTCTGTGAAGTAATGTTTTTGGTAATTATCAAGCTTTCAGGCATTCTTGACAAGTAAATTGCAGGTGAATGCAAGAAACCGACATATTTACTCAACATACAGGGGTAGTTTTCCAGTTTCCGAGTGCAGCACTTGAAAAGCGTGAGGCTGATCCTGCTCAAAGCAGCCATAAACCCTTCAGTGAACTTGAAGCCGTTCGGGAGCACAGAGCGAGGCAGGTTCAGGCGGATAACAGCAGACGGCAAAGGCTAATGATTACTCAGTCCTGACACTGCTCTCAACTCACTGCAAACGCTCCAAGCATTCACTCCTGACAGGCTAGGTAGAGTATGTGTGCCACTAAAAACTAACAAGAGAAGCAGTAGATGATAAAAATGCCTTTAGCAAGACCGGGTTCAGCGCACAGGAAGGACCTGGCTTCTTGCAAAGACAGGCTCCTTCACGTGAGCCCCAAGCGCCTCTGAAGGCTCCAGGGTAAGGCAGGGCCCCCGTCGTTTCAGCGCCGGGGAGGCGCAGCCTGACCCCGCAGACTTGAAGCGCGACCGTGGGCTCGTGTTAGGGAGCAGGATGTTACAAAATAAAGCCCCGCAGGAGACGGCGGGAAAGGACCGCCCTCGGTGCTCTCCAGCAGCCCGTACTACCGTCCCCTCCCGGGGCGCCCTGAGGAGCGGGGGTGGCCGGGCCGGGACTTCCCAAGGGGAGCGGCGCCCTTCCAGGCTGACAAGACCGTGAGGACACGACGTGACTCCCCTCCCTCGAGAGCTCCCACTCGGGACGCGGCCGGAACGCTGAGCGGAGGGGCGGAAGAGGTTATTTCTGCCCGGAGGCGGAGCCGGAGGAGGTGCCCGGTGCGGGGGCCGCCCCAGCCCGCGCTGCCAGTGGCTCCGCCGCTCGGCTAGAGCGGGGGCGCCGGTGAGCGTTCCTACAAGTGGTTCCTCCCTGCGGCCGAGGAATTTCGCCCAAGGAGTGAAGGGGCCGGAGGAAGAGCGGGGTGTCGGGGGTGGCAGGAGAAGGAGGCCGGGCTGCCGGGGGTCGGCGCACCGGGAAGTCCCTGCAGGTGCGGGGGAGAAGGGAGCGGCGCGTCATGGTGCCGGTGGCAGGCACGGAGGGAGGCTGTGCTCGTCTCCCCGTCTCCGTCAGCGTTCACTAGCGCCCGAGTGGGAATCCCTCGCTTCAGCCCGGCCGTCTCTCCCCTCCAGCAGCTCAGCGGGACCGCTCCAGGGCGGGCGGCGCATTATGGCATCCGCCTAACCCCGGCCAGCGCAACAGAGCCCGCGGCTGCTCCTTCGCCGCCGGGATGAGCGACAACAGCGAGGGGATCGT
>VZTT01038845.1:0-39300 GCA_013400855.1 Buphagus erythrorhynchus | reverse complement strand
TACAGAGAGCTCAGGAAAAGCCACTGCTGGCTTTCCTTATTTGTCTCCAGAGGATTCTTTGTGTGTTTTGAAAAGCCTCCCAAATTTTGACTTCCCCTCTCCTATGTTAGCACCACATAGCACTAAACCTTGGAAAGTGATGCCATCTCAGAGTTTATTGTTGTACTGTGGGTATTTAGCCTTGCACACGAGTGACTGCACATCAGCTGGTCACAGAGGTGCTTTGAAGCAATACACAGCAAAGTTATAAAAAACTTCCTTTCACTGAGCACCAACTTCTGTCTGGGTGCCACAGTGCTGCTGCTGTGGCTCAACATGGAACACGCAATCTTTGTGACTTCCCTGCTGCTTCCTTCAGTGTGCTGGCTTAGGACTTCTAAAACTCATTACAGTCACCTCATTTTTTATTTTGTGATGATGTTTCAGCCATCCTGGCCATTGGTGATTTTCTAGTCACTGGAATATTGTAGTATTGAAACCATTGAGAAGGTAGAACTACCTTTAAGGCCTTTATGTATGATGATAACTCGAGAAAAAACTGTGTCACTAGATGCCCCACTTCAAGCACAAAAACAGAATAATGTTGGCCAAAATACCTGGTTTGGGTGATTAGTGGGGAGGGAAGGATTTGTTGGTTGTAAAAGGACTTAAAACTTTGAAGAAAACATATGTAATTTTGGGAAAAATCTTACCATTTCTCAAGCAATCTGTCTTAGAATGTTTTAACTCTTCCTCCATTTTCAGTTCTTATGTAGCTACTGTAAATCTGATGTTGTACGTGGAACTTAATATTTACAGGTTTTTAGAGATGTTGGCAAGGTCTTATCTATAAATGTTTGAATAATGCTATAGCAAATTATTGTGCTTATAAAAATGTTTATAACTAAGTTCTTACAGATAATGCCATGTCTCATAAACTTTTGCAAAGTCCTTTGCTGATGAGAGAGAGATTGCTGATTAAAGAGAGAGATTGCTGATAAAACCCTGGAGAAGAGGTATTTTCACATAATGTAATTGCTGGAAGATGAAATCTCACAGTCTTTAAAAACTGCATTTAGATACTTTTTTGTTGTAGTTGAGGGCAACTTGATTGGGAGCTACTCTGGAATGTTCCTATTTTGTTTAGTGGTTTCCCTGGCTGCAGTGTGTATTTCAATTTTTTTTATTTGTCTTTTTTTTTTTTTACCTAAGTGTGCATGACTTTAAGTATGTTGTATAGCAAATCCCCTGCTAAAGAAACACTTCTGTATATTTTTGTATGGTATTCCAACGTGCTTGCATTTGTACAAATGGTTGTATTTCACAAAAAGTGCCACTTCCCAGTGCTGCTCTGTGGTGTTGTGTTACCTGTACTGCTGTTGTACAAACATGCTGATGAGTGTTGTGAGCAATGTTTGCCTTTGGTCTTGGCTGAGGTACTCACGTGGAGCAGTTTGGTGCTTTTCCTTCTGACTTGTAATACTTGGGATTCTAAGCAGAAAATAAAAGTAGTAAACAAAAGCCTCGTGGTTGGAGCAGTGCTTTAACAGGTGCTTCTTTCACACCTCAAGTAGAATGCAATGAAGATGGTACAGGATGAAGCTTGGCTCAGTATCTGAACTCCAACACCTTAGGCTTGATGAATGGTAAATGCAATAAAATTCAAAGTGTTTGCTGAATAATATAGTTTATATAGAGCATCATGTGTATAAAAACTTGTTCTCAGCTGAAATAGTGTATTTTAAATCTTTACCTTTTAGAGGTGAATTGCGTGGAACTGAGCAAACAATGCTATGAGCATTTTCATCTTCACTGCAATTGAATTCAAACATACATGAACATTACTTACTGTGCCAGAAAGGTTATATAATTAGTATAGACACTTTGAAAATAGTTGATTTATTGAAGATGTTTATCAAGAAAACCTGATGTTTAAATTTGGGTGCATTAAAAAGGCAGCACCCTGACATCTGGCTTTGACAGCATTTGTTATGCTTAGCTACTGTCCTCAGAAACAAAGATGTAATTTAATTCAGTCAGTGTAAGTATACCAATAGTATTTTAATATGAATGTGTTCTGCTTATATTTGACTTTCTCTGAAAGAAAGAATTGAAATTACTAAAAAAAGACCAACCCACACATTAAAACGAGCACTACATCTAAACAGACTTTTTAGCTCCAACAGTTTCTCAAAGCTTTAGCTCAGGAAGCAACAATACAAGTGTGTAAGGATTTTTTTTTTAGGCAGCTCACAAAAAATATATGCTAATTGAATCTCTTGCATATCTGCATGCTTCATTAGTCACCCAAATTGCCTGCGTTCCTCCAGTAATAAAGCTTGTTTCATATTTGCAGATGACTTTGGTATGTTTTACTAGCTGAATATACTGCATATCCCCAGTTCCTTGTAAAGAAATCAAAGGAATAAATTAATTGAGGAGAAAAAAAAGAGGTAGAAGAAAACTGCCAGCTCTTCCAGCTCTTTTGGTTTTTTTCTCCCTCCTCTTTCCAAAGATAAAGAACTAAAACCTAATCCCAAACTGTAAATCTTGCCTTTTCCCCTTTCTGTCATTTTCTCTACAGGAGTGTATTTCCATTTCTAGCTGGAATATCTACCTAGAAGATAAAGACAGTTCCCTTAGGCTGGGACATGCCTTTTTCAAGTTATTCTGGTGCTACTGCTCTGGTCTTGATGAGTCCGTATCTGGAAGCTGAGTGTTATGAAACATAATTGATGAAGTTTGATGGATTTTCTTTCAAACTATGCAGAATAATAAGCTGGATAAATTGTCTTGAACTTTTATTTACTACTGTAGTCATGAAAATAACACTGCTAGGATTTTGTTTACTGTGTTGCTAATGATGTTTGGGTGTCCAAAACTTCACCTTCCTGGAAGGGTGGTGGTGGGTTTTTATTTTACTTTCAAAATTTAAACCAAAGAAAAATGTAAAGCTTCTAGTCAGACATAAGCATCTATACTCTGGAGTAAGGTGATGGTCAAATATTTTTAATTTCAGCATGTCTATTCAGGGATATCTTTGATGTGATACTAAATTATGTATCATCTATATAGCGGAGAGAAGAGTGCAGTGAAATAATAAAAAATATTAGCAGCTTTGATGTGAAGAATGCTATGCACTAAGGCCAAGGTAAATTAGCAGAGTCCTCCTTGCTGCCTTTGTCTTAGTTTCTAGTGTGACAGGAGGATATTAACTGCTGATAAAATCGGGGTGGGAAAGCAGTGCTTCCATTAAAATGTTACAGTTTTGGATATTAAAGCAGACCTTACTTTTCTCTCTCTTTTTCCAGGATCAAGAAAGTGATCCTTATCTTATTTGCTTGAAAACCATTAGTCACCATTCTAGAGATCTGGCTAATTACTTTTAACTAAAATTAATATTTTGATAAAGCTGTGCTGTTTCTCCTGGGAATTGTTTCAAACTTCATACATGCCTACTACCAATTTTCTGCAATACGGCTTGGGAGGAATTTGTACTGCACTGTTCAATAGCAACAGGTCTGAAGAGCATCAGGGATGAAATTCTCAAGGGTCTTTATGTCATGGTTGGAAATGGGATCATTACTGTATTTTTGAACTCCTGCTAACGTCATTGACACCCACCTACAGTCTACTAGAAATATAAGTGCAGAGATCTGGTTGTGCACAGATTACGAGGAGACGAACCAAGAAGGGGCAAGCCAAAGCCAAATTCCCTGGTAAGCTCTCTTTTAAAGAATGTGAGGGGGAGAATTCCTTTTCTCCCCCTGAGTCAAGCTGTGAAATGGATCTCTAATATGTTAGACCAGGCTGCATTAAATACCATTGCACTTATTATTATATGTAGTAAAAATTAATGCAGTTTTAAAAACTGAGCTCTCTGGATCTTGAGCCGTATTTTTGCATTCTCCTTGGAGCACACAGAGTTCTGGTGCTGTATTAGCCACTGAAAATGGCTGTATTTAATAAATGTAAACTTAAAAATGTAATATGTTGTGTTGAGTGTTTTACTGGTCCCTCAGAAGAGAGTCCGGTGTCTAGAAATAGCTTTGGTATGGGAAACACTTGTTTAGAATAATTGTTCTTCCAAGTACCTTAGTGCTATGAAAACAAAGCATTGATAGCACATGGATGTAATCTGCAGTAGGCAGACTTTCATTGGCTTCACAAGATTTGTGTGTTCCCAGTGGCAGCTCTGTAGGATTTAAGGAGTCTGTCTGTTTGTCCTTCTTACAGACAGCCTGTTCATCTCCAGCATGAGGAAAGTGCTGCTCCTGGGTCTGTATGTAGTATTGGCTGTGAGAGGATTGGCAAAGGGTGCTCCTTTCCAACCAGAAGAGAAATGGAAGCCTCTTGATAATCCCAGAAACAGAGACCTGGTAAGGAAACGTTTCAAGAAAAATAGCTGAAGTTCTGTGTGGTTTTTTGTTTTCCATGAAAAGACTCCTTATCATCTAAATTTAAAGGCAAGAGGGGCCCATTAGATGTAATGCCAGGAACTGTGCACTTTGTATAGTCAATAACCATTTCTCTAGTCAAGACGTACCTCTTAACTCAAGAGACATTCTCAGAGCACAGAAGTGCATAAAACTTCCTTATATCTCCATCCAGCAGCTTTCATTTTTTAAAAAATTAATTTGATTATACAGCCACTTGTTTCATGAAACAAGAGGAATGATTACTGTGTTTTTTTCAAATGTGTGCTCTGATTGCATGTTGTTTTATCTCATGGAAGTACAAATAAGTTTGTATCTGACAGCTACAAAAATCTCACTCAGAGAACATTTCCACAATCTTAAAAAGAACTTGTGAAGCAAAAGAATTGGTTTCCCAATAATTTTTCCTCAGTGTTTTAAGAAGCTTTAATTTCTCCTTTGAAGTGTTTGTAAGGGGACAATTTTACGTTCAAATCAATTGTCCATTGTTGCCGACTCTTACCAAAAGGTTTACAGAACTGTCCTGTTTGCTCTCAGCAGGGGTTTGGCTGTGCCTGTTTTACAAGGGGTGCACACCCCCTTTACATCACAGCCCCTGTGGTGCAGTGGGGAGCGTAAATGAGCAGGATACTCTTGCTGGTCTTCTGACTTCAAATAAGATGTACAAGCCATAGATGGAGGAGACATGTCTGAATTAGATTGCCTACACTGTATCAGGTTATGATCAGAATAGGGGACTTCATCCCACAGAGGAACAAATACTACATCTAATTTGTGTCAGTAGAAATAATTAATGTCCATCGGTCATGCTCTATTTATTTTCACATCCTCAATATGTTCAGTTTTTCAGAACACTCCAGGCTTACTTCTTGGGCAGGGGTCTCGATCTCAGGAAGTTCCCAGCTACTTTCACTGTGAACAATGAAGGACCAAGGCCTGTCATGTTCTACTCAGATCCTATTGCTTCTGCATTTGCAGATTATGAAGAAAGGAAAAAATCTTTTCAGAATTATTTCACAGGCTGAAAGATTCTGCTGATGAAGGTAAAAGAGGATGCCTTGTTCTGTTAACGTTATGTGTAGCCAAGAAAGTTTCTGACTGAGGTATAAAAGCAGCTTCTTTCTCAGAAAGAATTTAAAATGTAGTACCTTAACCCTTGCCTGAAGTGGGTTTTAAAATTCTCGAGGCAGAGATTTATGAGGTAATTACTACTTAGATAGAACAACACATGGTGCTTGTGCAGACCTATATAGGCCATGGTTTTTTGTTTTCTCTTTTTTTCTCCCCTCCTTCATATGAAGAAGTCTGAAAATGTAGAGATAATAATAGGGGATGCAGGTTTTATGTAAGGAAAAGAGTAAGATTCTAAATTGAGATTAATGGTTTCTTGTGATATATGTATATTAAGAAAATTAATTTAGATATAAGTTATTGCACTAACAAAGCATGCATTATCTTTTAAATTCACAGTAAATGTTGTTTTCTTCTGTTTTACAAATAGTTGAGAATTTCAATAAGATTTAAATCATTTTGGTGATTTACTCAGTATCTTAAAGTGCTTAAGTTGTAATCAATATTTAATTTAGAATTTCCAGCTCTGTCCTGTTCTCAGCCTGCTTAACCCCTTCTCTCTTTGTAATCAAAATTGAAGCTCGTTATTCTTATTATCATGAACCATAATAAAGACTGCACTCAAATTTTAATACTAAATTCTCTTTTTGTTGCGTTTTTATGTCAGGAAAAAAAGAAGCACCAGAGAATGTGTATTTGTGCATGAAAAAAATGAAAGGGGAATTCAGAAGGGATGCTCTACTTTAAGTCACAACAGCAGTGAGAAAATGACTGGTGGAAGTTCTTTGTCCTGTGTAATTCAGGACGGTCATGGTAGTTCTTCTCAGTGTTCAGAACTGTTTTGTGGGAGCAGAGGTTCAGTCAGTGTTTTCTTGTCTTGGTTTGGATCATACCTTGGTTGTAGGTATTTCTCTCACATATTTGTATTTTTTTTTGTCTTTTTCAGGTGTTAACTTCAGAACTCCATACCAAGTGGAAACCTTCACAGCAAAATGTTACTGCTTTGACTTTTTAACTGTTACTTGACAATTCAAAATTTTCTTCACTGTCACCTTTTCATGGAATCTGGTGTCCTGCTGTAATGAGCATTATTCTGTCTATTGACAAATGTGTGCTCTTCGGCTGCCGCAGTTTGTGAGCAGAATTGTGCTTAAGTGTGAATAAATGAGTGCAACAGCGTGCGTTTAACTACTGCCAAGTGTCTTTGTTTAAAGCTGGTAAATAAATGTTCCCTTTCCGTTTATTAGAACGAGATGTCCCAAGGTGTTGTGTGACAAGCTTTCAGATCCTCTTTTGGTGGCGCTCTGGCTGTTGTGCCTCACCGCGGCCCCGCACGCCCATTCCTCCCCCGCTCTGTGGGCGGAGTTTTAAACCCGTGTGCGGTCCCGCTGCCGGTAAAAGCAATAAAGCTGCGCCATAGCCGCTGTGCCCCCGGCCCTGCGCTCGGGCCCGCCCTGCCCTCAGGCGCGGCCGCCTGGGCGCCCGGAACTCGCGCGGGCGGGCGCGCGCTGCGGCGGGCGCCATAGCGGGGCGGAC
Organism: Buphagus erythrorhynchus; assembly: GCA_013400855.1. Lineage (NCBI taxonomy): Eukaryota > Metazoa > Chordata > Aves > Passeriformes > Sturnidae > Buphagus > Buphagus erythrorhynchus. The sequence continues at coordinate 32,278 of VZTT01038845.1, read as the reverse complement.
GCGGTGCCTCCCTCACAGCGTTCCCCCGGGCCGGGCCGGGCGGTGCCGGGGCCATGTCGGGCTTCAGCCCGGAGCTGATCGAGTACTTGGAGGGGAAGATCTCCTTCGAGGAGTTCGAGCAGCGCCGCGAGGAGCGCAAGAGCCGCGAGAAGGTGAGTGTGCCCCGCCTGGCCGCCCCACGGCCCGGGTCGCCACCCTATGACAGCACCTGGTAGGGCAGGGACCGCTGCGCCGTGTGTGTGGAGGTCTCGCGCTCTCTGCTGCTGCGGCTGCGGAGTTGTGAATTTGTGTGTGCAGAGCAGCAGGAGGTCCCGGCGGGGTGTGCAGGACACAGAATGGCACCATCACTCTGTGGTGCTTTGCAGCACCGCCCGCCCCGCGGGTAATTGGCGCTTGGGGTCGCGGCAAGGAGCTGCTTTGGGTAGAAGCTTATCCAGATTTTACTGCTGCAGCTCCCCCACCAGCATCTGGGATCTAAGAGAGAGAGCCAGTGCAGCTCCTCGTTTGACTTCTTGGCAGCAGTAAATACAGGGAGACACAGTTTTGCGTCCAGCACTATGTAGGCGGTATGATTAAAAGAAGATATGTATGATTTGTCGGAGTGTTGCAGTTCTTTTTAACTTTGCATTATTTGTGTCAACGTGCTACTGAATTTCTGCATTTTCTGGTCTTTAGAGAACAAATTCAGCAGAGCTCAGCTGTCATGGAAGGATAAGTATTATCCTAGGGCAGCATTCTTACCGGATTAATGAGTGCTATTTTGATATTGACCGGCTCCTGGAAGGATTTGTCACACAGAACTGTTTTTTTCTAATATAGTCAACCATGTCACCCCACCTCACTGTAATGCCAAATAAGCAATGGACTCTTTAGTAAAAAGTAGTGTGAACAGTCACCATCTGAGTCACCCCACATTGATAAAAGTATAAATGTCTTGAAAGCAAGTAATGCTCGATTTTATTCACTTAAAAATGTAGTGTTTATCCCACCTGTTTCACTGGCAGTGCAAAGGCTGGAAAGCCAAATGGTTACTCTAAATATATGGGGGAAATAAAAATGGGTGATACTATAAAGGTAATATTTTAGATTTTTGGTGTGTGTAGGATGGTGAAAATGCATCTGCTGAGGAAAATGAGGAAGATGTAGAGGCTCCATCTTCATCCAGAAAAGCATCTGGGAAATCCCAAAGTCAGGATGAAACTGATGATGGTAGGTGTTTTTAACATAAGCATTCATGTTTAAAAAGGCACTGGAAGCATTTGCTCTTCGATAACTGACTTCATAAAAACCTGGCTCCATTTTTCCCCTTCTGGTCTCTGAAGGGACTGAAGTAAAAGGGAAATTAAATTAATAATTATGGTTTTTTTCAGATGGAGGCAGGGGAAGAAAAGTCTTGTGTTTAGATGCTCAATATCCAAGTCAGAATAAAAATAACCATAAACCCAGGTGTGGTCCCCAAGTCCTTCTCCTGTATAGGGAATACATTATAGATTTGTTTTTCAGTCCCAACTTGATACTGTGGTTATTTTTAAATCAAATCTTCAGGTGTCCAATCCCCCAGCTCAAACCTTTGAACCCTACATATTCGGAGTTTTGTAAATAGATCTGTGGTGAGTTATAACCCTGAGTTCACTTCATAATGAGAAATTGTAAATAAAAAATGGTAAATTTTTAAAAACATATATGCCTTAAGTACATTTATTCAGAGTACTTAGCATAATTTTCTTACTTATTTTAAAGAATTATGTTCTTTTTCCAGAGAAATGCAAATAATCTGGATCTTGCATTTACACATGTTAAAAGATACTTGTTGTCCTGGATGGAATGGTTACAAGATCTTGTTTTCAATTACTTCTAAAAGTTGGCTGCTGGGTTGTTGTGTAGTAGAATTCTCTGCTCACTTACAGCCTCTTCTGCTGAAAAGCTTATTGCAGCTAGGCAGCTCAGTACTTGAAAATTGCTTAATAGTCTTCTGGATTGAGAAAAATGTTGATTAAACTGTGGCTTCATTCTGTGTGTTCCTCCCTGCTTTCATTTCAAATACCCAAAAGATGTTACAGGCTGGGCCTTACCAAGCCTTGGTGATGAATAATGCAGAGTTTTAAAACCAAAGAGGCTGTTAATAGTTTTTCTGCATTTCTGCAGGCAGCACTCATACAGAATAGCTGCTTCAAGTGGGCTACTGATTTATCTGCACTTGTGCAGAGAAGCAGCATGTCCTCTTCATTATAGCATAAACCTATTTTACTTCTTTCTCAACCAGGAGAAACAGCAGATGGGGTCAGTAAATCTGTCCAGCGGGTCTTTGCATCCATGCTTGGGGAAAATGAACAGGAGGAGGAGGATGAAGAAGAGGAGGAGGAGGAGGAGGAGGAAGAACAAGAAGAGGAAGAAGAAACTACAGAGCAGCCTACAGCTGGAGATGTTTTTGTTTTGGAGATGGTTCTTAATCGAGAAACCAAGAAAATGATGAAAGCAAGTATTTAAACTTTCATATAACTTCCATGTGTCCCCTGACCATAGTTCATAAATGCCACTTTGTGTGACTTTTAGCTGCTCACTGAGAAATTTGCCTGAAAATTGTTCCACATAGGATAATCCTGCTTATGCTGGTATTTGTTACACTATCTTTGTTTATTATAAAAGCACTGTAGTTTATTGTTTGAGTGCTTTCAGAAATCATGAAATCAGTTTTCCCAGTGTCAGAAAACCATGAACATTAGCAAGTCTTTTGGTCAGTCATTCAATATTGCTAATACCTAAATAACTTGGTGTTAGGTGGTGTTAAGCACAACAGGCTGTCTCTTGAATTTGGACACTACTCAACCTTGGGCAGAAATAGCATCCCTTTTCCATTTAGGAGAAAAGACCTCGCAGCAAACTTCCCCGTGCCTTGAGGGGTCTGATGGGAGAGGCCAACATCAGATTTGCTCGAGGGGAGCGTGAGGAGGCCATTCTGATGTGCATGGAAATCATTCGGCAAGGTATGGAACATGAGCAAACCTTTGGGCTTTGAGGACGGGGTGAAATTTCCATGTGCAGGAGGAGGATTCAGTGTGAAGATGAAAATAAACAGTACAAGCAAAGTCAGGGTATAAGGAGTAGAATTAAGAATGGTGCATTTCTTTTATTTTTTTGCTTATAAAAATAAACTAGCACCTCAATTCTGCAGAGGTCCAGGCCTTGGCTTAGCTTTACACAGTTTGCTTTTATTGTCTTTGTAGATGCAAGGTGTAAGTACGAGCATGACTTGCATTGTAGAATAATACTATAAATGGTTGTTGTTAGATTCAGACTGGTTAATAATTTACAAACAGGAATCAGAAACTTGTCTGCAAGCTTTTCCTGAATTTAAGCAGCATATGTGGATGTTTCATATAATTCTGATACCTGTTCTTTGAGAAAGGCAAGTTATTTGTTTCCAGTGTGGATTTTAAACAATAAATCTTAGTAATTCTTTTTGTCTTTTCACAGCTCCTCTTGCTCACGAGCCATTTTCCACTCTTGCCATGATCTATGAAGACCAGGGTGATATGGAGAAGTCACTCCAGTTTGGACTGATTGCAGCTCACTTAAATCCTAGCAATACTGAGGAGTGGGTTAGACTGGCAGAAATGTCACTGGAGCAGGACAATATTAAACAAGCTGTTTTCTGCTACACAAAAGGTAGTGTAGCAAACATTTTAATAATTTAAAATTAATGGGTGCTAATGGCAATCATTTTGTTTTCTTCTCCTTTCTAGTTTACTTTGCTTCAAGGTGCTAAGATTCTGATACCTTTGTCTGGACTTCGATAAAAGATTAATGAATCTGTAGTATAAGATGTCCTTGCAAAAACCTTGTGCGTGTCCATTGACACAAATCAAGGAAATGAGTGCAAAATCCACTGTTGCCTTTTCCTAAACTCTTCCTATGCTGCTGCTTCTTCCTGTAGCTCTGAAGTACGACCCGACCAACGTGCGCTTCCTGTGGGAGAGGTCCAGCCTGTACGAGCAGCTGGGCGAGCAGAAGATGGCCATGGACGGCTACCGGCGCATCCTCAACCTGCTGGCTCCCTCCGACGGGGAGCGCTTCATGCAGCTGGCCCGAGACATGGCCAAGTGAGCTGCTTTTGCAAACACTGGGGTTTGCTTTGCCACAGGAGCCTCGTGGTTAAAGTGTGTAGCTCTCCCACAGCAGTTCTTACTGCCTTGTCAATTACTTTCTTGTGGAAAGCTGTTACTGGTCAAAACAGTTTAAGGTCTTTTGATCTTTGTGTTTGGGAAATGTACAAAAAACTGCAAGGATGTGTATTATAACAATGTTATTAGTGAAGGTTTCTGAAAGCAGGTTAATGTGGGATGTGATTGATGCCTGAGTCCAGTGAGGGAGACTGTGATGAAGACTCCAGTAATATCCTAACAAATGGTAGAAAAAAATTGTTAATTATTTGAAATACGTAAAAGTTTTCAACAGTTGTAAGGAAAGGAAAAACACCCCCTTTCTTGCTGTCTTTTATAACATCCACTTGCTAATGAAAATCTTCACTATAAGCAAAAATAAGAGAAATATGAAAATCCTTTTGCTTCGGTTCAAAGTATATATTGTCAGTTATGTGAATTACCTGGTATCTCATATCTGTATTTTACAGGAGTTACTATGAAGCCAATGATGTGACCTCTGCTATTGAGATAGTGGAAGAGGCCTTTACCAAGCACCAGAGCCTTGTGTCCATGGAGGATGTTAACATTGCAGCTGAGCTGTACATCTCCTCCAAGCAGTACGACAAAGCTCTGGCGGTACGGACAGTTCCGTGCATTTGGGTGTCATTTCCAGCACCTCTTTGCCAGCCAGAATGGATAGTTCATGTTCATACTTTCTGTTCCTGCAGTGCTAAAATGGGGTCCTGCTTCTGTAAAGATAGAAGTCATCGGAAATAGACTGCTTGCTATTAGTTCTGTAGTAATTAGCATTTAAATTAATGATTGGATTAAATTAATTGAGGGCTGATAGATTTGTATGCTGTTGAAGGTATAAAATTTTAGAATCGTTCCTCTCCTTCTCTATAGTGACCATAATCTTAGTAGCCAGGGAGGACCTTCAGGCTGGTTTTGTGAGTAATAGTAGCAGAGGTCATTCTCGAGTGGAAGGTTAAAATCATGACACTGAATCCTCTGATGGTTCAAATGCAGATTATTGTGATTTATCTGGCAGACCTGTGTTACAACTAATAATTTATGCATTAAGCACTGAGCATGCATTCCAGAAAGACAATACATCTTAACTCCAAGACATCAGGAATTAGAGGATATTGAATATCTGGTCCAAATTTGTTAACTCTCACTTTTGAGGCATATTTCCAACTTGATTTGGTCTGGCTTTGAGAGGAAAGATGTTGGTATTTGGCCATTGTCATACTTTCCAAGATAGATTGAAAAGACACTGTAAGTTGGGACTTCTTTTGAACATTCTTATTTGTTGATATTAAATTACTTAGGGATTTTTTTTTCTTCCTTTCTTTGGATTTTATTCAGCTCTCTCTCTGTCAGAGCCTGCAAACAATTCCTCTTATCCTTTTTTGTACTTCTTCCCTACTTAAACATCAATCAGTCAATTTTATGTACACAGTATTTAGCTACTGGATTTATTAATACAATAGAACTATAGTCACAGAGCTATTTTCTGGTTTCTTTTTGAAGGTTCTACTTGTGTAGATGAATGCACCTTTTTCTCTGGTGACTTCTGTGATGTCTAAAACTGTCACATAGGCTGGTTGCACCATTTATGCTTTAAATCTTTGAAATAATCCAAGTTACTTTTCTGTTTTAGGTTATTACAGATTTTACAGGAATTGTACTTGAAAAAAAGGCACCAGAAAAAAGTGCATCTCAGGAGAAAAAGGGTAAGTAGCTGTCAAGTGGTTACTGTGACCCTACTGTTCTTATGATATGACATCTTTCCTTTACCTTTTCAACTCCTGGGTATATTTTGCTGCATTGTTGACAGGCTTTTCTGTATTGAAATCCGTGGGTGCTCTTAGTGAGTTACATGGTGTCACCTCAGCCTGCTGTATGAAGTTACTCTGGTGTCCTCATGGCCCTGCTGACTCATTGAAGACAAGGACTGCTCTCCAGGCAACTGGAGGCCTTTTAAAATTCTAAACATTCCTCTGAGTGTTTACATCAGACCAGCTATTTCTACCAGCTAAATAGCTTCTAAAAAAACCCATAAAAACATAAGCTTAGTGGCAACTGTGCTCAAGAATATGAACTTTTGACCTAAGAGTAATGTTCTTTATACATCCTGCATCTGTTACTAACCATCTAACTGAAATCTAGGCATACTAGCTTGTAATTTAATGAAGTAGATTGTCTTTGAGAAACTTGCTTTATCAAAGTCATTTAATCTGAAAATGTTTATTTAGGCTGTAGAATGGACACAGCACACCAACTCCATAAGCAGACAGTCTGTTTTGTGATTAAAGTGGTTATTTCAGCAATCTGACCCAAGCCCAATACAGGTATAAGATATTTCTGTTGGCTTTTTGCTCTGATAGACCAGGTAAAAATACAGTTGATTCATGAACAACTGTCCTGATGGAGACTTTCAGCAGATAATTTATTAGAAACAAAACTATCATGAGTCTAGGAATTAGAACACAATATTTCCAGGTTACCTCGTGTTTGCCAGCGGTTGAGAGAAAGCTTCTAAAATACAGTTTGGTTCTCCTCCTTCTATTGCTTTGTAACTTAACTTTTATAACTGCCTCCTGCTCTGCTGTCCTTAAAAAACAAAACAATACAACACAAAAAAACCTTCAAACCAAAACAGCAGAAACCCAGTCCACTTTTCAAAGCAAGCTGCCAATCAGTTATGGATTCAAAGGCAAGTAACTGTTGGTTTAGCTGCTCCTACTGGTTAATCTGATAATCTTTTAAAAAAGATACAGGTGCAGCAGTAGAAACTCAGGAAAGCCAGGAGGCAGTGACTGACGACCAGAGTCATCCAGTTGCTGAATCCAGTGCTACAGGTAAGTAATTTATTTTCTTAATTTTGAACAAGTCTATGAACTGATCATATGGTTAGGAACCAGCTTGCAGTCATATAACAGCTGAAGATTTCTAACAGCACAGAAGCTGGGCTTCATCCAGAAAAGGATTCTTCTGTACTTTTCTTCTTACCCTTACTCAGAACTTCCTTCTAACCCAGCCAGACAGTTGTCATTTTGTAAAAATGTATCAATAGGGGAATAGTTACCCTTGTGCTGGGTATTGCAGTGTTCAGAGAATGATGAATTAGTCTGCATGTTGTGATTTGCAATACAGGGATGTGGATGTAGGTGGTAAAAGGGAAACCTTAGATTGGAAATCACAGTTTTCTCAGGTTTTAGCAGTCACTCTGAATGTCTGGTGTAAGCATTGAAGTGAAGGAGAACTTAATCAGAATTAAGGAGGTGTCATGACTGTATGTGAAGGACCTATGATAATGGAATTTTATTGTGTGACCTCTCATTTGCTGGTATTGTCATGGGTAGCTACTGTGCCTCATGTTTGCATTCTGATCAGGTTGCATTCAGCCTACCTGTTGTGTGAAGTTCTGTGGTTAACTGTGTTTAACAATGTGTTCAGGCAGTGCCTGGTACACAGGACGTAACTTAGGACAAGAACCTTAATACAGGGCATTTCCTTCAAATAAAAAAAAGAGAAGAGGGTACAGGTGCATAAATTGTTGAAGGAAAGCTTTATTGAGCAAATACCTCTTCAGTAAGCAAAGGATCTAAGCACATGCTGTGGAATCCTGCTGTTAAAGTCAATGCAGACTGAATGCACTTGGTACCTCACATGGAATTATTAGTCTCAGAGACAGTAGGAAGTCATTGCTCCAACTCTTGGAAAAGATAGAGAAGGAGGAAAAGAAGGGCAGACAAACACTTGCTAGAGCTGATAAGAATATTTTCTCAGTTCCTGAGCTTGGCCTGGAGGGGATGTGGTGCTTGAGAAGCACTTAAAACCTCTGGGTTCAGAAGGAAATTCTTTATCTTGTCACAGCCGTGGAGAAGGTCAGCTGCTGCATACCTGAGGGTGTTCCCATAGACATCACGGTCAAGCTGATGGTGTGCTTGATTCACTTGAACATCCTGGAGCCACTCAGTGTAAGTGTAAACCCAACTCACAACGGGGGAGTGTTCTAAGAAATCACAAAAGCGAGTAATTGTTCCTGTTTCCATAGACTAAGGTGGTTGAGGGAGCTGTGGAGATTCTTTTTGCTTCTCTCCCACTCCAAGAGAGAAACCTTACAGGCCTGTAATAGCAGAAATAGTATCTTTGCCCTTAGAAATTATGCCAGTGTAACTATTACTCAAGCACAGTAAGTCACAGCCTGTGTGCTATGACAGGCCCAGGACCATATTGCAAAGTTGTTGAACACTGAGGAACACATTTGCACTTTGTTTTAAAGCCATACTAAATCTGAAAACTGTTCTTTCATAAAAGACACTCCTCACTGATGGGCACTTTAATCAGCTGGATGTGGGAAACATCTAGAATAGAAAAATGGGGCTTCTTCAGGAATTTCAGATCTTTTATTTTTCACTTCTAAACTAACGTTAAATAAAGGAAGTATAGTTCAGAATGCAAATAGAATAAAAATCATAGGATAAAAATATAAGCTTCCAATAAGCATGCCTTAAAGACACGTTCTCATTGATTGTTTGTGCTTTAAATGTTTGTGTGGTTTTTCTTAAAGCCTCTTTTGACTACTCTGGTGGAACAAAATCCAGAAGATATGGGTGACTTGTATTTGGATGTTGCAGAGGCTTTTCTGGATGTTGGAGAATACAACTCAGCCCTACCTCTCCTGAGTTCCCTTGTCTGTTCAGAACGATACAACCTGGCTGTTGTGTGGCTTCGGCACGCAGGTGAGAAGAGGCAGGACTGCTGAACTGGGGGGCTGAGCACTTCCAGGGACCTTTATCATGGGAAATTTAGATTGACTGGTTGAACAAGAATTAGTATTTGCAGAATGAAGTTTATTTTGACAACTCTGTTGAGCATTTTTTTGTTCTTCATATACACTGAAATTTATGTCAGCTAAAAGTACTGTATGTTCATGTAAGTGAAGCAACATCTATTCTGCATTTCATCCTGTGACAACTGCTTATGATTGAAGCTGGATGCATCAGTGCATATATCTGAATATTTTCACTTAAAAAGACATGTTTGGGGTGATTTTACTAAGAAGGTATGTTAAGTTATTTGCAAACTTTGAAATCATCTTTTTCTGCCACTTAAGTGTCTTTTGTTGCTTATGGTATTTCTAGAGTGCTTGAAGGCTTTGGGACACATGGAGCGTGCTGCAGAGAGCTATGCCAAAGTTGTTGATCTTGCTCCATTGCATCTCGATGCAAGAATCTCACTTTCAACACTTCAGCAGCAGCTGGGCCGGCCTGAGAAAGCTCTGGAGGCTCTGGAACCGATGTATGACCCAGATACACTGGCTCAGGATGCCAACGCTGCACAGCAGGTGGGTAAAGTGTTCTGTGCTTCCATTTAGGATGTATTATTCTGCCAGACTGTGCTAGTAGTCCAAGATGTCTGCACAGGACATGGGATTCAGACTTGTCTCCTCATGGGGAGCTTGCAGAGCACAGTCACTGATCCATTACAGTGTCAGGGACACATCCTCCTGACTTTCTCCCTGACCATTCTCTCAGCATTTCCCCAGTCCCCTCTGGTAACTTCCATCCAATGCACAAGCTTTTGGCCACTGAGAGCCAGTCCTGACTCTACATCAAGTTGATCAGCTGTTGCTACATGTGAGCTACATGGGTTGGCCTCTGTTGATTGTAAGCAGAGGTTCTGAATCCCCTCTCTAGAAGCACCCTCAGCATAGGTAAGAATCATGCCAGATTTCTCTGAAATTGGAGAATTTGGAACAGTAACTCCTGAGAGCAGTTTAGGGAAAGTTTACCTGCTGCTGCAGATTCTTACAGCTTTCTGGAAGCTTTTGCAATCCTATTAGTACTGTAGTGAGTCAAAATTGTTTGTTTTATAAACTCATTCTGTGCAAGAGGTTGAATAATAATGTTCACTGTTGTCCAGGAACTAAAGCTTCTCCTGCATCGCTCCACGCTGTTGTATTCCCAAGGCAAAATGTATGGCTACATTGACACATTGCTCACAATGCTGGCAATGCTGCTGAAGGTAAGCTAGTCTCTCCAGCTGCACTGTAAGAATTTGGACAGCTGTGACTTGGTTCAAGACAAACAAAAAATGAACTGAGGAGGAAAGCTAGTGGGCTTTTATATGTAAGTGGTTTCATAATTTTGTTAGATAGTAATCTTGCAGGTCGCCTGCAATACTAGTATTCCTGCCTGTAGTGTTCAGAAGAGAGGACTGTTTGTGTGTGTAGTTATTGTTACAGTGACTTCAACTCCCTGTTCTCAGTGTGCTTACAACCCACTGGATTCTAAAGCTGCTGCTTGCCGTTTTCACACTCAGCACAGAGCTTTTTTGAGGAGTTGATACTGGCTTCTATTTCAACAATTTTTTTTTTAATTTCCTTCTGTATTATTTTCTTGTGATAAAAGGGCAAAATAAGAATCTGTTTAGCCAGTAAATACAGTGGTGGCAGTTTTGTGTTAACTGATTTTGGTTTATTTATAAATAGGGAGTGAGTTAAGGGAATGCTTAGACCTCCATTTTATCCACCTGCTCAGAGCCTTGACTATTGTATTACACTGGTTGAAGAGCTGACTATCCACAAACTTCTGAAACTGATAGAGAAAAGCATTGTTCCTCTTATACTTCTATGCAAAGAGTCTTGATTTCAGTATACCCAGGGATGTTCCAATCCCAGGAGAAGTCTTTTTAAGTAGGTTGAAGAGTTTGTGTCTTGCTTTTGTGTAGCCCAGTTTGCACTGGAGCACGAGACAATGCAGAGATGATATTCCTGTTGGGAATGTTCTCTCTGGTGACCTTGCTGTATGGTGGTGTCTCAGACTGTTTTGGGATGCAAGGTGTGCAAGACTGATTGGCTGTAAAGCTGCCTTTGTCATAGGATGTTACATTGTAATCTGAAATGCTGCCCTTAAATTTGTTTCTAGGTAGCAATGAGCAGAGCTCAGGTGTGTTTGATATCTAGTTCCAAATCTGGAGAGAGACACCTCTATCTTATTAAGGTGTCGAGGGATAAAATTTCTGACAATGATGACCAAGAGACAGCAAATTGCGATGCGAAAGGTAACAAATCACAGATTGTTTATTAAAAACAAAGCAACAAGGTGACCTCCATAGTTCTGAAAAATTATAAAAATGCTCCTATTTTGCATGCTAAATCCATGCAGTTCATGTTAACATTGCTTTATTTCTAGGGCAAAGAAGGCAGCAAAACTGAAGATATATATCTTAAGGGAACAGTCCCCATTCAGAGAAAAATAGTAAGATTGCAGAATAATTCAGATTGAGAAGGGCCTTTAGAGATCTTATGGGCCAACATTCTCCTCAGGGGGAATATCATACACGCAAATCTAGAATGTAATACAAATACATTGTACAAGTGACATGATTTATTTAGCTGGCTCAGGCTTGGTTGAGCCAGACTACATGTTCTTAAGCACTGCTTGAAAAATTAGGGAGAGGAACTTCATTGCATTCATGCAGTATGTTTACAGCTTGAACTGGGTGTATTGCTTGTCCTTTGTTCCCACTTTCTGAGTGATTTTTGCTGGTTTTTGATGAACTGCCCTTAAACTGAGAAAAAGTAAATACTTCATATTAGCTGTTAGTGCTACAACATCTTTGAAAATATCAGTTTGATGTATGCATCTATTTTGTAAAAATTTATCTTTCTTGTTCTAATTTTTCTCAACTTTCTGGCTCCAATATTTTTAGCAATTTTTGCTGTTCTCACAAGCGTTCTGACAAAAGATGACTGGTGGAACCTCCTCCTGAAGGCTATATATGCCTTGTGTGACCTCTCTCGGTACAAGGAGGCAGAGCTACTTGTGGATTCCTCACTGGAATATTACTCATTCTACGAGGACAGACAAAAGCGCAAGGAGCTGGAGTACTTTGGGCTCTCTGCCGCAATTCTGGACAAGAACTTCAGAAAAGCTTACAACTATATCAGGTGGGCTACCCAGTAGGCAGAGCAGTGTGTGCTGTAATTGCCTCCACTGAGGCTGTAGTCACACTGCTGAAGGTACTGCTGAAGTAGCCAGGCTGATGCTTTCCAGCCTTGGCTAAATGAGAGAAGGCTACTGAAACTCAAGGAGCTTTCCAATAGCCTCAGATTCCAGAAATGCACAGTGTAAGAGATTGGTTGATTTGGCCAAAACCATTGGTTCTGTTTTTCACTCTCATCTTTGACTGACCTTCTCTTTGAGTTTCCATTCTTTGTTATCTTCCCTGAACTGCTGAGATTTTATTGAAGATACAGTATATACTACATAGCATTTACTAATTTCTTGCACACTTCTCATTCTGTAGAATCATGGTCATGGAAAATGTCAATAAGCCCCAGCTGTGGAACATCTTCAATCAAGTCACTATGCAGTCTCAGGATGTCCGTCACCATCGCTTTTGTCTCCGCCTGATGCTGAAAAATCCTGACAATCACGTGCTGTGTGTCCTCAATGGGCACAATGCCTTCGTGTCTGGCAGTTTCAAGCATGCTCTTGGTAATATCTTTCATGTTCTAATATCAACAAATAGAACAAGTGAAAGTTTATAAAAAGAGGAAGATTGATTTTTTTTTTTTTATCAGAAAATTATAGGTTCACAGTGCTAGTCTGGTGCTTTAATTATTCTATACACAAATCAGAGCATTGCTGAAGGGTTTTGCTAATAAAAATTAAGCTGGCACGTTTCAAGTTTAGCACACATTGCAAATATAACTAACTTGCAAAGATAATTGGAGGCTAATGATGATAATAATGACAGAACCAGCCCAATTTAAACAGCAAATACAGCTGGTTGCATGTTTTAAGCAAGCCTTTGAAGTAAACCTGCTGCTTTCAGCCAAGTCCTCGAAATGTCACATTTAAATCCCAGCAAGGACCATGTTTGCCTTCTGTGTCTGATCATTTTTTGCTTCCGTTTTTACATCACAGTCTGTATTCTTCCTTCAGAATCCAGTGGATGCTGAAAATACACAATTTTCTTCCCTGTTTTCTCCTGTATATTTTGATGTAGGTATATTAAACTGTTTCTTTTAGTTCACACTTCTAATTCAAATATTTTCTTTCTTGCCCTTAACTTCATTAAGAATGCTTTTCACAACCAACATCTCAATTCGTTTATTTGCTTTTAGGGCAGTATGTGCAAGCCTTCCGTGCAAACCCAGATGAGCCTTTGTACAGTCTTTGTATTGGTCTGACTTTCATCCACATGGCCTCTCAGAAATATGTGCTGAAAAGGCATGCTCTTCTAGTACAGGTGAGGCAGTGTGATTCTTGTTAACCACAGTGTTTCCTGGCTTTGCATCTTGCAGATGATTATGTCTACAACACACTCTGTTTAAATAATTTTTCATCATTAAGATGGCATTTCTAAAGAGGAAAGTGGCAAAACATGAGCACAGATGAATGTGCTTTTGAACTATAGTTATACTATATGAATCTCCTCTCCTTATGGGTAAAGGTAGCTTGTTACTGACCTTGATGTCAACAGCTGCCAGCTGTTTGTGAAAATATTACTAATTTCTTGGTGGTTGTTATCTGAATTTTCTTTCAGTTTTTTTTTTTTTTTGCCTGCATTACTGTAGAGTGGAATCTATGCCATGTGCCCTTCACAGATATGTCTCATAAACTGTATTCTTGAGGCAAATTTTACAGGCTTGGAAAGTATTTTTTTCCCCCCCATCTTCCTTTTCCCCTTTTAGGTACCTCTATACACTCTTTTTGTAAAGATCTTGTGACTTCCAGTTTAGCTACCTTCAAATTTTCAGCTTCCTTATTCACATTTTTCTTTTAATCTGCAAGATCCAGTTACAAACCATGGACTGAGTAGACCCAAATAGAATCTTTAAAGGAATTTCCTCTACACCAAGTACTTTCATTAACTTGAAATGCCTTTTAATTCCTGTAGCTGCTGAGCTCATTCAGCACAATATGGTGAGGATCCTGAGCTCTTGTGACTTCTGAAATTGCTAGAAGGCTGTAGCTTGCACTGCTCTTGACAAAAGCTACAGGTCCCCATCTGCTGTAACACAAAACCAGTTAGGACAGTGTCTAACTTCAAGACATTTTGAACTTGCAAACTTTGACCTAATTGTAATATTTTTATCCACTTCTTTTCTGTAGCCAGCCTGCCTTTTTTACAGGGACTGCCCTGTTCTCCTTTTATAACATTCTTGAACAATGTCCTATTTATGTTACCCCCTGGCAATACAGTTCCCTGCTCTCTCTCTCTTCTCATTTCCTGCTTACTATACTCAGTGATTTTACATCATTTCTTGCTGCTATGGTAGTTAATTAGTAATTCAGCCACAGTGACCTACTGGTGACCTAAATTATGATCATTGGCTGCTTGTGTCTGAACTAATTCCTCGTGTTGAAGGAAGTACCTTCTCTGATTACCAACATGATCCCTAGAAAGAAGGTCCTCTGTTTAGAACAGAATCATCACACTCCAAAATGGTAACAAAATAAAATGCACAGGAGGAGAGGAAAAAGTTGTGTGCTTGATTTCTCTTACAGGGATTCTCCTTCCTTCACCGCTACTTGGACCTGCGTGGACCGTGCCAGGAGTCCTTCTACAACCTAGGCCGTGGTCTGCACCAGCTGGGGTTGCTGCACCTGGCAATCCACTATTACCAAAGAGCACTGGAACTTCCTCCCCTCACCTTAGAGGTACTGTAACTTTGTAAGTTATGGACAGAGAATAAAGTCAGGAAAATGTGAAGAATTCCTTAGTCATAGTTAAAATAGGTACGTAAAATCTCTGTAGTTGCACCTCCTTCAATGTCTATTTTAATTCCTTGTCATTGGAAGCTCAAATCTGATTGTCACCTGATAACGTATTCAACAATGTGTAAAGTTCAAAGATATATGAATTTTGAAGGATATACTCATAGGCTGAAGCAGCAGCAAAAAGGATTGCTAAACAACTTTTCCTGATTAAGTAGCTGACCTTTCTATATATTACATGCAATGAATTATAACTGCAAGTTCTGTATACTCACCCATGCTATAAAACAGTATGCTGGAACAAGATGGACCAGTATTAGGAATGCCTAATTGCATCTGAGCCATAACTTAATTCTAATTGATCTGTATTGGATCCTAATTGACATGTCATACATTTACAGGTCTGGTCTGTGGAATGGATAGGTAGAAACATTGCAAGTGTGTTTAGAAAACGGGCAGTGTTGGTAAAGTAAGAACTGTGGGTGTTAGCCCTGGGAGTTCAGAGCAGCAGTCTTGTGACCTGTAAAAAATGCAGGCAGTATTCACGTTCTTATTGGAGAAACAAATACTTGGCCTACAAAGACAAATTAAGGTAGTACTTTGCTGGTTTATAAGCTGGCTATTTTAACTTACAGCTAATGTTTTGAGTGTGAAATTTTATAACTTGGTGATTAACAACATGATGTGGAAACTCCTTAAAGAGGGAGAGCACAAGGAATTCTTGTTCTGTTTCCATACAGCTAAAAGCTTTTACTGGCCATGAATATGTAATTTGATTCCACTGTAATGGCTACACATGTTTCAGTTTTATACTATTTTTGTATATTGATAACTTTTTTTAATCATTATTTTTACAGGGAATAGAAACTGATCAAACAGACTTGAGAAGAGATACTGCCTTTAACTTGTCACTCATATACCAGAGCAGTGGGAATACCAGAATGGCTCAGAAGATGTTGTATACCTATGCAGTTGTGTGATGAGGTTTGTGCAGGTGGAATTGATACCCCTTGGATTGACCTTTTCATTATGCAGTGCTGGGGAAGCTGGCTTTAAGTACAACTTTTTCTGCAGAGGGTCAGAGACATGGCTGGTGCTGTGTTGTGGCTTTGTGGATTTCTGCTTCTGCCATTTGCACTGCATCACGGGTAGGTGGGAACTGGCCATCCTGAGCACACCCCTGATGTGCTCAGGAGTGGCTCCTTTTAGCTCTTCTCCTTTGGTGCACTGCTCTCTAAATATATTCAGTCTTGTATATGAATCTAAGAGTGAAAATCGAGGCCTAGTGTGATTTGCTGAGGCTTCTGAGGGGGGAAATGTACAGTGTACAGTATTTCAACTAATTACCATTGAGGTTGCTGAAGAAACCATATTCACTGGTGATGGGATATTTTTAAATGTGCAGCATTAAGTTACAATAATGTGGAACCATCCTAGAGGATGAAGAAATCAGTATTTCAAGATCTTTAAAATATTGAGAGTTTTCTAGGAGTTCATATTCCTAGCAGTTTTTGTATTTGAAGGGGATTGATCTTTGTTTTACTGAAATCAGTGTAACTTTTGTTCTTTCTCTAAACTTGTTAATAAAAATTCTGAGGTTAATGACATTCACTTATTCTCAGCTAACATATATCCCACTGCATAGGGCAAACCTAAAGACATGTGGCATACACCTAATTTTAAGCAGCACAATTTAATGAGGCTCAGGTGTGTTTAGCTTTGCTGGTCTGCTGAGCCACCCCTTTGTCCTCAGAACAGCCATTTGCCTCAAGAGAGAGAGGCTCTTGTGTTAGTCTGAAGTCCTACCATATAAATTACAGTTTAGGGGCAGATTTTGGGAGGAGCAGGAGGAGACAATTCCAGAGCATCCTTGGGCTACTCCTAGGCTCCAGAGGCATGCAAGACTTTTCTCCCTACTGTACTAAACAAGTGTCACAAGTAACATGTATAGGTCCCACAGAAACAGTAGTGCCATGGGTCACAGAGGAGGTGGTGAGCAGCTCTGCTGAAGCAGGTCAGAGTGCAACACCACCTGTCCTGAAGCCAGGTTGTACTGACACCACGTGGAAGAGTAGGCCATGATGAAGATGAGCTGATCTTTGGTCTTGAAAACTGTCCATGCTGTAATCATCTTCAGCATATCATGATGTAAGTCTCCTGCTCTAACTAGTCTTTCCCCGGTCTGTTCCACAGTAGGATAGGTTGAACAAATTCCACTAATTCTTATGAAGGTAAGGTGGTGTGTGGTGTAACATCACACACCTAATGAATTCCTTCTATGCTCCTGAAATAGCCCAAAGCTTATGTTCTCTCATGACCCAGATATCATCTCCCATTATAAGCAGCCAGTCCTGCCAGTTCCTCCCTGCCCCAGTCACGTCAGTATCCAGCCACAGGCACATGACTCTGTCTTCAGTAATTTACCTGAACCTTCTGCAAACCAGTCTTTGTTTTGATAGCACCTGCCAGGCCTTAGTCTAAAGGTGGTGAAAGAGAAGGGATAAAAGCAAACATGTAGCCTGTCAACAGTGTACAGTTTATAGTGATTACAAATAAAGAATAATTGTTTCGTTATAAATAGTCAGTTTCCCATCAGCCTCATAACATCAAAAACCTGAGTCAAAAAGACAACGTGAGAGGTCTGAGTTAATTCAAATCTGCTGTTAGGATTTAAACAAGAATTCCAAGGTTCCCTATCGATGGGTGCCCTGTGGGCACCTTTTATCTGCAGTTGGCCTTAGCAATTCACAGCTATCTAACTGTCAGATCAATTAAAGTGCCAGATCCTTCCACACCTGGGTACTAGCAGGGAGTCTCCTGGCAGCAGGTGATGCTCTCTCAGGGCTGGGAATCACCAGTCAGATGAGCTCATTTCCTGCACAGCTCACGTGGGCCTCTCCAGGGGTGAGCTGGAGGCCTGGTCTTTGCCCTGTGTGTCCAGGGAGGGATGAGGGGGAGGCTCCTGGCTTTTCTCCTGGGAAAAGATGCGCTATTTCATGAAGCTGATGACTCTTCAGGAAATCTTTGTCATTACTGAAGAAGAGATGAAGTTTTAGCAGTTTAATACTGACATCTCTAAAAAGTTAATTACATGGCTCTACAAGAACTAATTATGGAGAAGGCTGAGGAACCTACCCAAAGAAGGTAAGCATGGCTTTCGGAATGGTGTCTGTAGAGGGCATGGTCAAGGGAAGATGAACCACTGACATGGAGCTGAATGCAGAGGAAAATAGATTAGCTGTTAGCTTTCAGATCAGTGTTTACTTAATGAGCATCAATCAAGTATGAAGTGTGCATAAAACACCTTTTCTAAGTACAGAACAGTCTTTTCGAGCTTTCCTATACCTGTAATATTTGCTGCTTCAGTATGTCTTGGCAAAAGGGGAGGAAACAAGCTAAACCTGAAGAGGAGGTCTGCTCTCCACCCCTGAGTGTAAGGAACTACAAAACAAAGTTTAGAAAACTGAAATCATGACGCATAACAGCCTGAAAAATACCACTCAGGTAGTTTTTCTTTGCTTCCCTCTTTGAAATGAATGTGCTTGCTTTTTTACCTCCTTTTTGGAGCTGCTCTCTTCTTGGCTCAAGGTTTTTGAGAACTTTTAGCTGCAGGCTGTCAAACTTAGATGTGAACCACTGGTGAGTTGCTGCTTCTAGGCCAGTTGTGATCTAGGCAAGGTGGTGTAATTAGGACTGCAGAGAGAACAGTGATTGTGTGCTGTGTTCCACGTGTGAGGGGCAGGAAGAGCCCACCCTTCACATCTTTGTTCTGTACATAGGAGTAGGAGCTCTGTGATGCTCTCTTGCTATGCTGTGAAAAAGAGTTGCCCCTGTCTTAGAGGGGTGATGAAATCAACATGGGTTTACAACACAGTATAAAATAGAGGCCTAGGAAAGGGGGAAAACATGCCAAGTGCCACAAACTCCTGAGAAAATGAGGGCAGAATAACTTTACCTGACAAGTGCTATAGAAATACTCTATTGCTGTTGGGATCTTTTTCTAATCATAGAACAATACTTGTACTGATAAAGCAGCATGTAAGACCTGAGGCTGGGGCGCCTTTATTACTTTTTTAAAATTCTACTTTATGCTGGTTCATACTCTATAAACATCTAATCCCTTAGATTTTCATACCAAACTACTACAGTAATCCATGCAAGCTATAATAATTTGGATATTTTGATAGAACAGTGCAAGGACAAGGTGATGCAAGGACAAATGATTCTGGGTACAGGGGGTGTGGTGGGTGGTTTTGCATGATGTCACATACAGTGACATAACAGCAGGACGGGGGCAATTTACTTGGCCACAGCACTTCTATTTGGTTGGCTAAGAGAGATATTTTGAGCCTGGTAAAAGCAGTAGGTTGTGGGGGACAAAAGCTCTTTCTACAAACCCCACTAAACTGAAGTGATTTATAGAAAAAAAATGAAAACCTTTTTTCTTTTAAAGTATGATAAATGCCATTGAATTTTACTTAGTTGAACAGGACATGTGTGCACCTCACTCTTCAGAGGGTTATAGCTGAAAGGGTTACTTGGTGCATATGCTCAATTAATATCTTGTTATCCAGCTTTTGCACTTCAGTCTTAAAGAAAAGAGATGTGACAAAATAGCTCAGCTTGCTCTTAATGCAGAAACAAAACAGCATTGTTTGAAGTGGAACACGAAGGGAAGTGACAATGTCTCTTTACCCAGAGCAACTGTTTTCTTTGAGTCTCATAGCAGGAGAAGCAGGAATCACTTCTAATTTATCCTTCCATAGAAATAATTCCAAGATAACAATTAATTTAATTTTAATCTAATGTCTTGGTCACATCCTACTGTCACTTACCATCAGGACTGTTTGCAGCTTTCTTGCTCTCTTATGATCACTACACATTCTGTGCTGTTTGAAGAAAGGTGGAAATCTTTCCACCACTATCCCAAGTTCTATGACATAGGTCACCATAAAGTAAAGCTTTACTTCCTGCTTGATTTTCATTACCACCACAGCATGCCTCCCTCCTCATTAATTAGTAATTTTTTAAATAAAGTTTCATATGTTTCCAATCTTTCAACTGTTTGTTACCCATCTATTTTGTTTTAATGCCCCCTGGTGGCTCAGCCATTCTGCTATTTTCACACATTAAGCAAATTAATTATCCCAAATCCTAGAGATGCATCTTGACTCCCAAAGGCAGTATGAGCAGAACTGAAGATGATTTTGATACAGAACTCTCTTACTATGTGTTTGTCACTACACAAATAAGTAGAGAAAATAAATAAGCACTTCCCTCCAGATGTACCAAAGAGCTCAGGTTAAACAACCTTATCTTAGATAGTAAAAGCCAGGTTTCTGCTTTGAGGTGGAAAATAGGATGCTGGGAGGTACCTGTACTTTGTCACAGGTCAGTTTATTCTTGCTGACAGACAGTTCTGCCAGCACCAGCTGCACCTGCTGCTGGGCACACGGGAAAAAGTAGCAGAAGCCACCACCTTGTAGGAAAATCAAGCAAAAAGCAAACAAAAAAAATGTTCTCAGTATATAAATTGCTTCAGGTAAAAATTTTCAGTCATATGAAACTAAATCAGATTCAAAAAATCAAAATGTCCAAATGGCATAAATTCCTCCAAGACCAGCTTATTTTTAGGAGCAGCTGCTCAAATTAGTACAATTGTCCAGATGGCCACAAGAAGGCCACTGTCCTAGAAGCACAGCCAACAGAAATGGAGAGATGAAAGAAACCTTTGACAACAGGGAACAGAGAAGCAAAAAATAAGTAGAAGAATAAGAAGGCATGAACAGAATTAAAATAACTTAGACAGTAAAGAATAGCAAAAAAAGTGACATTTTTAAAATGTTCTGAATGCTCTATTGATTCATATTCTTTATCTTAAGGAATATGACAAAAGAGTTCTGTGTCAAGCAGAAAAAAGATACCAATGTATTACAGACTAACTACTGTAGAAACGAACCTTTGCTTATCAAAGGACACATATTCAAAAGATGTTTTAACTAATTTCTTTTAGCAGTGTGATTTTAGGACCTTACCAGCAGCTAAGTGTTTCTTAGGATCTCAAGTATATGAAAGTGGTTATCACATCCAGCACTGTAAAAACTAAATGGTAAAAGCATTGGTAGCACAGTATTACTAAGCTTTTACTCAGCTTTTCTGGAACCAGTCAAGTATCCTGATCTAGGTGACTGAGACTAGTGAGAAATAATGGAATGGGAGCAAGTTAAAAACAGGAATTAAGTGCCAAGTGCAAATGAAGAGGGAAGTGATAAACCCCCTCTTTTACTACCTGCATTCTTTGGATTCAGTTCCTTTTCTGTCTGTAGCCAGGACAGCACTAACTGACACGTGTGGTTCACCAGTGTTTCACCGTTCTTTCACTGTATTTTCTCCCACTCCTGCTGCCCTGGTCTGCACAGGGCTAATGGCTGGCTGGGTAGACAGTGTTTCTGGGATCTCTGAGTGGAAATCTTGTGTAACTTGCTCCAGGTGACCCTGCCTTGGCTGGGGAAGAGGCGGAGGGGGGGATTGGACTAGATGATCTCCGAAAGTCCCTTCCAGCTGTGACCCTCTGAAATGATTGAAGCTGAAAAGGAGGAAAGACTGGCCTAGTCTGTATGTGCTCCTGAGGGACCTGCAGCAGCTGCGGCTGAGGCACAGCCCATGGTGGCCACTACAGAGCATTGCCCTGCTGGCTTCCCCTCACGTTATCGTGGCATGGTCTCAGTTGGAGGGGACCCACAGGGATCATCGAGTCCAGCTCTTATCCCTGCACAGGACACCCCAAGAATCACACCCTGTGCCCCAGAGCAGAGAGTTCTTGAGCTCTGTCAGGCTTGGTGCTTTGACAGTTTCCCTGGGGAGCCTCTCCCGTGCCCAACCACACTCTGAGTGAAGAACCTTTTGCTGACATCCAGCCTAAACCTCCCCTGACACAGCTCCAGGCCACCCCCTCTGGTCCTGTCGCTGGTCACTACAGAGCAGAGATCAGTGCCTGCCCCTCCTCTCCCCCTCATGAGGAAGTTTTATCAGCAATGAGGTCTCCCCTCAGCCTCCTCCAGCTGAACAGACCAAGTGCCCTCAGCTGCTCCTCATACAGCTTCTCCTCAAGGCTCCTCACTATCCTCATGCTGCTCCTTTGGATGCTCTCCAACAGTTTAACACCTGTTTTTATATTGTGGCGCCCAACACTGGACACAGGAGTCAAAGTGAGGCCGCACCAGCACAGAGCAGAGTGGGACAATCCCCTCCCTGGACGGGCTGGCCATGCTGTGTTCCATGCTGTGTGCCCGCCGCATCCCCTCCCGGGGGCCGGGTCCGCCCAGCCCCTCATGAGGGAGCCCCGCGGGGCCGGTGAGGGGGGACATGGGCTGGCCCCGGAGCCCCTCGCAGGGCTGTGGAAATGAGCTTCGCCTCCGGCTTAGATGGCGCTCGCAGTGCGGCGTTTCACAGCAGAGCACTGAGGGGTTTAACTCCGGCTTGCGGCGTGTGGAGGCTCGCACCTCCCAGGGAGCTGCGCCGCAGGAGCCTTCTGACCTGCAGGGTAGGGTTATTTTCACTCAATTTGATTAATTTATTGCATATCAAATGATATGCAAGAGGGAATGGCTGGAAGCTGGAACTCAGTAAGTTTAGATTAAATTCACTGAAGTGAGGGATGAGGCTCTGGCACAGGTTGCCCAGAGAAGCTGTGGATGCCCCTGTGGATCCCTGGAAGTGTCCAAGGCCAGGCTGGATGGCGCTTTGAACAACCTGGGAGGTGCCCCTGCCCATGGCAGGGCATCGGAACGAGATGATCTTTAATGTCCCTTCCAAATCAACCCATTTTATGTTCATTTTGGCCCTAAGCAAGCATAGTATTTCATATTTGTAGTTATATGGCTTGCAGTCATTTAATACAGATACACAGATCGGCAATTGTACTGCATTACCCTGTCTCACTGTGCATCTGAGCTGTGGGGCTTTTAAAATTGTACCATTTTGGTACTGAATTTCTTCTTTATGCAGGGAGGGAAACTGATTTTGTAGCCTTCTGTTTAGAACATACAGCTGTGAAACTCAGAGGTCTTCTGTCTGAAGTAGGCAGCAAGCAATAATGCTACAATCATTAAGCATTTGGTGTTCTGAGGAGTCAAGCAAAGGTGTTTAAGCTGTCTATTCTAGACATTTAGAAACTCCTTTTCACTTTTGGCAGCTCATGTGGCCTCTGAGGGACATCTGTGTGTGACTCAACTCCTCCCATGCTTTGGACAGGGACCATGAGCCACTAATTCCAGCTGAGGATTTTGCTCAGGATCAGCATGCAGTGTGAACACCATCGAAGTACCTTTCAGGGACCCATCACTTGGGCTCAGCTTTTCCTGAAGCTTCTGATATGTTGAGGTAATACTATCGATATAATATATGTTTGGGGTGAACTGTTTTGTAGAGCATGTTGAAATGCTGTTATTAAATATATACCTGGAATGAAAAAGTAGATTTCTAAAAAGAACTTGCAGTCTGTCTGTAGATGGCAGCAGAGAGGAAAGATATTTATTAGGACCTCTAAATATGGTGACTGTGCATTTTATAATTTGTGCAACTGCAGCTGGTGGCTCTCCATTAATGCTGAAATTTTTTGCATTTTACTGATGAATACACTTATTTTGATTTAAGGATCTTTTGGCATGACTGTTTATTTTGGAGGAAGAGTTGGAGCTTTTCTGAGCAGAGGGTGACTGCAGACAGGGCAGCATGGCATTTGATCAGGGCTGTGTATGTAATAAAAAGATCCTCTGCTGACGTAAGGATATCATTGCTCCACTTGGAAATTTGCTCCAGAAAGCCTTTGCCTGGGGGGTGTTGCTAAGAGGCTTGTGAAGAAATGTAGGATGTGAGGGAATATAAAAATCACTTGGGAGAAAGGAGATTAAAATGATAAATTAAGTAACCCCTAAGTTTCTCACCTAAGGAAGGGATGCATAAATAAAATTGTTTTTATTGTAAAGTTTCTCAATAACTGTTCGTTCTGTATTAGACTGGTCATTAATGGGAGGATTTTGATATAATGGCCATGTAAGGATGCCTGGTTTATGCAGTAGAATAGTGTGTGTACAGGAGGTGAGAACATAAAAGAGCAACTGATGTGTGGGTCAAATGGAAATTGTATTTCGGAGATCCTTTCATGAGCTGGGGTTGGGTAACACTATTTGACAGAAAGGTGGCTAATTCTGACAGCACCTGATAAATTTTGAAACAAACAGATCAAATACTATTCTTAATTTAGCATGCATTAGGACAACTGCTTGATTTGAGCTTTTTGTTCTCATTTGTTATTTTACTTTCAGAAGTTGGTGTATAGTCCGATAACAGTTACTTTGTATAAAAAAGTAGGAGTGAAGCATGTACATCAAAATGTCTATAGCATGTTTTCCATGGGAAATTTTTAAGATGGCTGTGATCAAAGAAATGACTGTTGAAAGTTGAAGTTAAACAATTAGCTGTTCTTTTCTGCTCCAAATATCCTGTCCAACAGTTTCACAGGAGTAGTCAAAATAACCTAAAAATAGTATTTTCTTTTATTTTTAATGTTGTTTATATAGCAGTAGGAGATGGGGTGGGCAGGTGCATTATGATGACAGCCCACCTACTTTTTTCTTCAAATCAGTATCATTTCCTCTATACTTTGCCACCAGCATTTATGCCTAGTGGAATAATGTACAAAGTTGCAAGCTAAAATGGGATAGAAGAATACTTTAATTTGTAGTTAAGAACACAAGTGTACTTTCATTTTTTACACCTGTGCTTTGTGTGATGTACACAGCAGCTCACATATCTCAGTAAAGCTTTCATGTAAATTATATGTAAAAATCAGAAAATTCATATAATGTTTTTAGTATTTCTGTAATTTTAGATTTGGGGTGGGTTTTTTTTTTTTGGTATTGTCTCCAATTAGCTTTTTAGTCTGATTTCAAATTTTTCAGGGAATGAGGCTTTCCTTGGGAAGTCTTTCCCTTTTCCAGTAGAGCTCACGGCTTAAAGGTGCCTCTGCCTTTTCCTTTCTTGTAATGCTATTTCTTTTAGCTATAGCTTTTTCTGCTATTCTGACAATGTCTTTTAATTTCTGCTAAGATTTGCCATGTGTTTGGAGATAATTAAGTGCAACAACTGTCATTAGTTAACAAAGTTTTATTCCAGCATAGGTAAAATACTTTTCTTGCATTGATCTTCTTTGAATTCCTTCTACTGTTTTGAGGTAGAACTGAAGTCTTTGTTCAAGGAGGAGTCTGAGCTGCTGGCACTGTGGCAGTGCTTGTCTTTAGAATCCTTTTCATCTCACTCAATTACTTGTTTATGCAAGAACACTTTGGTATGAAGATAAATCAGAGAACAAACTCTATTACAAATATCTCTGTTTTGGATTCCTTGGGGGGCATGAAAGAATGCTGCAGCAGTAGGTGGAACTTGCAAGTTTGAATTGAGAGATAAATTAAATCTGCTAAATTGGATCAGTTTGTCCATCCAGATTAGCACTTGGCAAAGGGAGGAGTAAGAGGCTCAACTATTCTGTCACTGCTGTGGCTCCATTTTCTCTGAGCATTCCTTTAATTAGTTTATCCTATTCTTCCACAATGCTTTTTTTATTGCATCAGGTGCAAGTTTTGGAAATTGTGAGCTGAAAGTTTTCTCTTCAGAACCTTTGGTGGTTTTTACTTATCCTGTCTGCTCTGTTTTATCATTAATGAGACTACTGACTTCTGAGTTTGCTTGGCCCATGTTGCTGGACTCCAGCATACTTTAATTTGATTTAATTCTTGTGAAAGCACATACGTGAATTTTTAATTTATTCTCATCACTTGCACACTGTGATGGGTAGCAACATAAACAGGCCAAAAGAACTATTCTTTGATCTGTCCTTAAAACTCTTCTACATTGTCACATCTGCAAAACTTGTTGAGAATTCAGGCTATCAATATATTTCTACCACTGTGATGGTTTATTGGCAGTAAGTCTGCACTTTGTGCTGCCCAGTTTGTTTGCATCTGCCTATTCTCTTTAGCAAGATGTCAGATCTTTGGGAAAGCTGCAGACCAGCTTCTGAGTAGAGTGTTATGAAAAGACCATCTCTGGATTAGGGTTCTTAGCTGCTCTGGAGTTTTACAGTAAGTATATTACTAGATATTTTACATAATAATATAACATTGTAAGTGTTCTATATAACATATTTTTACTCCTTATTCTGAGAGTAATATATAATCCTTATTTAGTATATCATGGAAAGAACAGCGTTTTGTTTTTATCTCTATGTTTACTTGTCTCAGATCTGCCATCCTTTTTTAGGGGATTTTTAGAGTCTTATCAGGGCATTTTTAGGAGCTTTAGCATTTTTTTTAGGACTATTTAGGGTATTTTAGGACTTCTTATGTTGTTTTTTAATTTTTAGGGATGTTTTAAGGGCTTTTTTTACAACTAGGGTATTTTTAGTGTATTTTAAGGGTTTTGTAGGGTTTTTAGGACATTTTGAGGGTTAGGGCTTTTAATGGAATTTTAAGGGTTTTTTAGGGTCCTTTCAGGGCATTTTAAGGATTTTTAGGGTATTTTTAGAGCTTTTAAAAGAGTATTTAGGGTATTTTAGGTATTTTTAGGAATTTTAAGAGATTTTTTATTTTTAGGCGTATTTTAAGGGTTTTTTTACAACTAGGGTATTTTTAGTGTATTTTAAAGGTATTTAAGTTTTTTTAGGGCATTTTCAGTATTCCACATATCATGTGAAAAATGAACATGTTAGGTGATTTTATTACTCTTGAATAATTTTCTTGTTATTATGATCACTTTTATGAAAACACAATTCAGACAGGTATGATTATTTTCTTCAATTTGTTTTCCTGTCTGAGATATTTTCATAATAACATAAGCATCTTTAAAATGGCACATATCTGAGAATTATGAGTTTAAGGACATAGACACTAAGACCACATAAACTAAACCTTGATTTCATATGAAGACTTAGGCCTTTAATAAGAAACATGCAAGGACATGATTCTGTCTGTATTTGTGTGTATATCCATATATATGCAGAAAACGTAGTAATAAATTTGTACCCAAGTTGTTATTTAACTAATAACCCTTATTGGATTACTCAGTAGTTTTCTGTCCTGGTGCTTTCTCCTAGAAGACTTGGAGGTTTTGGTGTGTTGCTGAGCCAAGACTGAAAACTTTAAACAAAAGAAGTCTTGAACTTTGGTTGTGTATAAATACTGATCTGATTGATTCTCACATGTAGTTTATTTTCACAGTATACCCCAGTAACTGTAGCTCAGAACACTGTCAGACACATTTGAAATATAAAGACAAGTTCTGCAGCTGTATCCTGTCTTTACTCCATAGGCACATAAGCAGTTTCTAGTTAAAATATTGCAAAAATGAGACTGATGTGTCTCCTGCTTTTGTTTTCTTTCAATGTCTTACAAATTCAGTAATTAAACAGTTAACACGTTGTATGCATCCTGTACAATGTTCTGGCTCTGAACATTCATATTCTATAAAACATAGAGCATGTCAGTCTTTTCTGCACAATTTTGTGAGCAGAATAAATGCTTCGTCTCAAACTTAATTGTAGTGAATATTCCAATAGATAATCTTAATATTTCTTGTGTGTAAATGCAAATATGAGAAGTGTGGAACACATATACACAATTGGCATTTTATCTATATTCTATTTCTACCTGAAGAAGGGTCAGATAAGATGGCAATGTAAGTAGTATATTGATTTTGAGTCAGAACTCTCACTTTTGGAACTAGGAAACAGGCTGTAAAGCACTAGATGAAGGAACAATCAGCATCTCAAAAATATCTCAATTTGCTGCACAACTCTGAGAAGTCTACAGAATATGAGGTGGCATCTACTCCTTTAGGAGTATCTAGAAGTCCTGCTGCTTTCAATAAAAAATGTTTCTGTGGCACTCAGATTTACTTCAGCAAGTGCAGTGATTTACCATTTCTAACTTGTGTACAGTACTTAGAAATTAGAAGCACAAGAAATAATGGCAACCATTTTCACTCCAAGATAGGGGAGCAGGACCAGCTTCTACCTTAATTAGTTCATTAATTAGCTCCATGGCTTCAGGGCTTTAGGATTAAAAACCTAATGTGGCACTAGACATTCTTTCCTTTTTACTTTTCAGAGACAAATATCTTCTTTTCAGGCACTGAACTAAAAGAATGCAGAATTAAAGTGGCATTGTACCTGACAAGTTAATGCATAAATTTCAACAGATTTAAAGATACATGACAAGTTTAAATGAAATACAAAGTAGTCAAACATGGTATTCCTGCAGTGACAGAAGTGTTTATCATTATTTCAGTAGTCGATATTTGCAGCTCTTTCACTGAAATCAAATGAAATCATACCAGAACATTTGGTGCACTTAGATTATAGAACAGTGACCTGCACTCCTGCTGAGAAACAGTATTTCATGTAAGAAAAGCAGAGTGAATTCTGCTGGGTGTTTGAATCCATTTTAAACAGATTGTCAATAGTATTCCTACAAACAGTAACATTACTTCTTTACATCTGTGTAATTCAATAATGTGAAACAATTGAATACATTTTGTGAGAATGACGGGAAAAATCTGTTCCTTGTAGAGTTCTGTCTTTCCTCATGCTTTAGGAGCTGGTAGTGGTTATGTTGATTTTTAATTTAAGAAAAAACATTGCAAGAATGCTGAAAAATATAAAATAGCTTTTACTGTTTTTCATTATGACTTTTCTGTGTTCTGGTTACCTGGCTGAAAATCTCCAGTCAGAGCAGTAATATCACAAGTTCTCATTCTTAAACTGATAACAGCACTCCTTGTAATATTTTTTCCTATTTTTAAATTTAAAAAATTGAAAGCTGTAAATCCTATTGAAGTGCTTTTTATAAACAGAATTACATTTTGAGTAAGGGTTTGCCTCTTGCCTTAACGCCAGTGACACATAAGCTTTAATGTATCTGCTGGCCTATTTTTGAAGGGAAGAGTCTCTAAGGGTAAGACACTGACGTGATAGCCGAGGTAAGTGACTGCTGTGTTTACTGGAAGAATGGCTTCTCCTTCAGAACCAGTGACTGGCAAAGCAGGAGAGCCCCATTAGTCAGTAAGATAACCAGCCCCAGATTTAAACTAGAGATGCAGAGCGAACAAAGGTATCACACACGATATATTAAATTTTAATTAACATTTTATGTTTGAGTTCAGGCTTTGTTTATGCAGCCCTTAAGAGGAACATTTTCTTTTTGCATATAATCAAAAGTCGGCGTGGATTTTTGGGAGGGATTTTGCCTTGTTATATATGAAACCTGCATTTTGCACTCTTTGAAGTGCTGTGCTATTTTTGTGTGAATAACCAGGGGCTGCTGCATGGCTTTGGTGAGTGTGGCTCCTGTCCTGGGAGTTGCAGACTGATGTGCTGTAAAAACAGATGTGTGCACAAAAGGAGATTACAGCTTGCCTTTTTTTTAAACCTCAAATTCTTGCCTCCGCTTTGTACAGAATTAATTCATCAGTGAGAGGGAAAGTGTAGTTTGTCTACTTCAAATTTATGGTGGACCTGTGGGGGCTGAGCCACAGGACTGGGGATTTGAGCCTGGATTTATGCCAGCTGCAGGGAAAACCAGGAGGAGCATGACCTCCATTGTTAGTATCCATTTTACGCTTGGGTCTCATGGAGCACACTGGAGTGGAGTGCAAAATACCAGTTCCACACAGAGAATCCAGTCTGGTGTCTCTTAAAACAATTTCCAGCAGTAACAGGTATTAATGCAGCTAACATGTTGAGTTATACTGAGTAGCAGAGTTTGATTTATATTCAAAACTTAATACATTCAGCAAAACATATAATATAAATAATAATGCTTATTATTTTGAATTTCCTAAAGTCAATTTTTCTAAGCAATACTCTATAATTAATAGTTTTATTTTTATCTATTGGCTGTCATTTTTATGGTTGAACAAGGCTTTTTGTTGAAAAGGTGACATTCTGATTAAAAGGCTTAACTGCATTTACAAACAATGCAGGGTTTGCTTTACTTCCAGTGGCGCATTACTAAATTATGTTAAAATGCAATTGCCCTAAATACTGCTTTATAAAACACTATTTCTCTCTCCTGACCTTGTTTCCTTATGTGCTGACAGATTTTATGTTCTTAACTCTCTACATCAAACTGCAGACAATATCCTGGTTCCAGCCCATAACAAAGAGTATTGATGAATAACAGTATTTATTTAGAGACAACATTAAAACCCTTCTGCTAACCTTTACCTTTGTCAGCCTGCTGACACCACAAGGAATTTGATGTTTTTCTCCTGACTTTTTCTAAAAACACAGATATGTACAGTAGCACGGGAGTCTTTGTAAGGGGCTTTTCCTGACACTTAAAAATATTTGTGTGATTATAGAGAGAATGCACAATTGCATTCAACAGGGCAGTGTCAGACCATTCACAATACTATCAGAGTGTTGGGACAGCTTTCAGTAACTGCTAGGGTGCAGGACACAATGAGCACAGATTCTTACCTGGATGGTCAAAATTACTGAATCAGAGGAAAATTAGGCTGAATGAAACATTGGCTCTTACTGAAGTCTGTAGCACTTACTAGCTGAGTTTATAATGACAGATTTTTTTGTCCATAATGTTTTGTAATCAGAATTCATAGCTATGTAACCCCAAAAGTGTATAATATGCTGCAGTCTTACTGCATTTTTAAGGTAGTTGCTATTCTTTATAGAATTTGTGGCCAAAGACAGAATTCTGACCACGTGCTCTCATGTGCAGTGTAAAATACCTCAGAAGTGGTTCTATCATAATTCATTGTGCCTGAGGGCAGAAGGATGGACTAGGCCTATATGAGTAAATCCACAGCCCACATTCCATGGGGATATACTAAAGAAGAGATGGTGTCCCTGTCTTGTGTAAAGAATTGCAGTTACAAAAAGCAAAACAAACATTATACAAATACATTTTAATGTGAGCTAGCAGCTGTATGTCACTGACTTTTGACAGGCTAAGTCGGAATTAGGCCATATTATTATTACAATTTTTAATGGATATTTTAAATGAAAATGATACATATGGTAACATTTAAATTCATGAACTTCGGTTGCCTAAATGCTAAATATTTATCACATGCCTTCCTACCAAGAAAAAGAGTACAACATTTTCCACAGATTTTTCTTCCTGAAGTACTATCTGGTCCTTGAGTATTAAAAAGGTTTTGGAAAAAATATTCTAGATGAACTCTCTCTCTCTATTCCTTCCAATACTTTCCAAACAACAACAACAAAAAGGGAAGATATGAAAATACACAGTACAAACAGACTGAAGAAAGAACACAATGTTCTAGCTGAGAATCTGATGGCTGAATTTTTGGGTTCCAGCTAAAGTGCTGCTATGTGAGTAACTCCAGAGAAATTGCTTATCTCTTCATTTGTCCCTGGAGACACCCATAGCTAGGAATCCTGTCCATCTCCTACAGTGTCTTACCAGCATAGCAAAGCAGTGTTTTTCCCAAATAATTGAAGCTTCTTTATTGAATTATGCTCTATGTGTAAAATAATTTTGATAAGAACATTCAATGCCAGAGTAGCAGGCAAGTTTTATTGAGTCTCTCTGTTAAGGTAATAAAGTTTGCATTAATCTGTCAAATCAAGAAAGAGCATCTCCCCTGATCAAAGAGTTTGGTGGAGCACACAGGGAAAGCGATGAAAGTAGAACAGCCGTGATTAGCAATGCAGCAGTATGGTTCTGTAATCTTTATGAACACTTGTAAATATACTTCTTTTCTACAGTGCTGCTAGTAAATTAACAGTGGAAGTTAGTTTTAAGTACTGTTCTTCATTCCACTCTTATACTCGTTATATTAGAAGTTATTTACTATTCCATGAGGTTTCAGGGGTGACCTAATTACAGCCTCCCTATACCTGAAGGGAGCCTACAAGAAACATGGAGGAAGACTTTACAAGAGCATATAGTGACAGGACAAGGGGGAATGGCTTCAGACTGATAGAGTGTAGGTTTGGATTAGATATTAGGGGAAGGATCTTTCCTGTGGGGGTGGTGAGGCACTGGAACACGTTGCACAGAGAAGCTGTGACTGCCCCATTCCTGGAAATGTTCAAGGCCAGGTTGAATGAGGGTCTGAACCCCCTGGTCTAATNGTTTGAGCCCCATGATCTAATGAAAGGTGTCCCTGCGCATGGCAGGTGGTTGGAACAAGATGATCTTTAATGTCCCTTCCAATCTAGACCATTCTACAAAAAGCAGGACTACAGAAATGTTTTATAGCTTTATTATAACAGAAGAATATTCCAACATTTATGAAAAATTGCAATTATGAGGTCACGCTTACAAAAAGGAAAAAACAAACAAAAAC
>VZTT01038843.1:8505-23298 GCA_013400855.1 Buphagus erythrorhynchus | reverse complement strand
CAGCCCTGGCTGGAGCAGTGCTGGATTCAGGGTCTCTGGCCATGCTCCTGATCTCTGGCCACAGCTCCTACCCCACCTGAGTGGATCTAAGACAGGGCATGGTTGGTTCCTGAAACAAAAGTTTTGTTGAAGACTCAATAAATCTTTTCTCTCCAAGCCTGTGTGGAAATTTCAATAAATCACTTCACTCTGAAGCCAAGGACATCACCAGAAACTGAGACCCATTTCTGAAGTACCTGGAAAAGGCCTGGTTGCTAAAAAAACATCATCTTGAGCAAAATTCTGAAAGCTGGGCTCTGCCAAACCACCCTTGGCAAAGCTGTGGGTCTCCAAATCACCACTCCCTGCTGAAAACTGCCCTCTCAGTGCAGCCCAGGGTATTTTAATGGGACAAAACCAACTGGAACAGCACCTCCACAGCCCAGAACTGCAACACCAACCCTGCCACTTCAGGGAGGGGATGTCTGAGGAAAGGGTTAATTCTGTTTTCATGCCTTTTAAAAATAATTATTTGTTGTCACCGTGAAGAGTGACTGATAATAATAATTACAGCTCAAGAGCACTGTTCACTTGCTTCTCATCAGAGGGGCTGAGTGCAAATCAGCCAGTCCAGGTTTGGTTGAGAGTGCTCATAATTATATTCCTGCCATCACATTCCCTCTTTTTTCTTACAGAAAAGGAGGAAATGCCTCCTGAAGTATCAGAGGGAGTTTTGCCTAATAACAGAAGCTTGTTCTTGAGTGATGTTTGAAACACAGGGGGAAGGGAGAGAATGAAGCAAACAAGGGCACAATTTATCCTACAGCATCCATACTTTGGGATTTCTTTCTTTTTTTCCTAGTTGCCTTATAATATTTTAAAGAAAGGCATAAAATGGTGCTTAGTTAAACACTGTGCAGAGCTCAGCTAAATCTTTTAAATCTGGTCATGTCACCTTTTCATTCAGTGGGTACAGAGTCTTTGAGGCACAAACAGTTTTTTTCACCATTATACCTCACACAGAACATGGAGGCTGCTCTTGAGTCTCAAATATAATAATGGTTAAAAATATAATGATAATTACAATAAGAAAGAGGCAACAGAGATGGTGATTAGAGAGTTGAAGGCTGCAAACATAAACAGCCAAGGGAAGTGAACACAGGGAGTGGAGAAAGGGCACAAGCAGATGTCCATGGACAAGGAAAAGATGTTTTGGTTGAGAGCTGCACAGCGAGATAGTGGCAGTGTCAGCTTTAATGGGAAAAGCCTATGGAATGTTCTCTACTGATATTAAAAACAGAAAAAAGAGAAAAAAATCCTCGTTATGAGGGTGCTGAGGACCCTGGCACAGAGCAGCTGTGGCTGCCCCTGGATCCCTGGAAGTGGCCAAGGCGAGGTTGGACAGGGCTTGGAGCACCCTGGGACAGTGGAAGGTGCCCCTGCTCATGGCAGGTGAAACAAAATGATCTTGAAGGTCCTTTCCAACCCAAACTATTCTGGGATTCTATACAAAGAAAACACCAAAGCCTGTGAAATTCCTGCTTTGGCGTGTTTCATTTTGTCCTCCTGAAGTCTGAGCCTGTTTCTAACAAGACTTGCTCAAATATGAATACGAACACCAGACCCTTGGAAAATGCATGGATTTCCTCCAGCCTGAGCTTCCCCTCAGGAAGCTGCTGCAAGAGTGGGTGGTTTATGGCAACCACAAGAACTCAGGGACGCAAATGGAGAAGAGAATTTTGCAAAAACTCCCGGTGGTGGCCGTGGGGACAATGAGGGAGTGCCTGCACTGACAATGGAAAGCACTTTCCCTAATGGGAAACATCCTCATCCTTCACCCCACGCCCTGCACTGTGTGGTGCTGAAATGCAGGCAGGATCCAAGCCCCTGATCCAAGTTTTCTAATTGCTGTTAATGTTTTCCTCCTCGGTGGGGGCACAGGAAAATGGAAATGGCACCAGGGTTGTGCCTGGAGGAAGGCAGCACTGGGGGCTCTCTGGATCTGCCACACTCCTAATCGGGGTGAATCAAGGAACAAGGAGGAATCAAGGGTACAAAGGGGTTCTGGTTTCTCAGTAAAAAATCTGGAATTCAAACCATCCACCATTTCAGAGCTGGTGTGGTTTGACCACAGAGCAATAGGATGGGTTGGGAACTTGAAGGTAGAAGGGACCTCAAAGATCATCTCACTCCACCTCCACCAGCCCAGGTTGCTCAGGGTTGGGGCATCCACCCAAAATCCACTGCAATATAGTGAATTTCTGCTCTTTGGCCACGGGAGAATGTCTTATTTTTAATAATAATAATCATATATTAATCATCTTTGAAAGGCTCCTCACACATCATCCACGTGGTGCAGCACCAAGTTCTCACCAGCAGCTCCTGTTCAAGGAGTGTCCTTGTCACCAAGCAAGGAGATGTCCTTAGTTTGGCATCTTGGAGTTTGACTGGATGAGCCAGGCACTCTCAGTGAATTCTTGCAGGTTTTTTGGGAACCCAAAGCCTGTTTGCAGCTCCCAGGGTGCATTTACACTATCAGCAAAGTGTGGATCCAAGTCCCTTTTGCAGAGCAGACTCCAGTGGGGATTATAAACCACCCTGCCTATGCTAAGAGCCCTGTGCAGCTCAAATTTTGGAGCTCTACAGCCAAATCATGCCTGGTGAAATCATATTTTAGCATGAAATCCAGCACTTATTCACTTGGCAGATGATCAGCACAGGAGCTGCCACTGCTGAGCACCTTCCTGCAGGAAGAGGAGGAAAAGGGCAGGGAAATTTATAGTTATGGCAAAAACCAAAGCCAAACATGCTGCCCAAAGCTACCTGGGTTTTCTTGTGGCCATGGGAAAACATAACTCAGCCAGAAAGAGAGCCAGGAGACAAATCAAAAAGGGAATGCTGATGTCTTAGCCCAGAATTCATCTCTGCACTGGTGGGCAAATTCTGAGCCAGGAATTTTTTTTACCTCCATCACTTCACACCCATCTGATCCAGTGGAATAAATGCTGCTGTTCCCTTTTTGGAATATGCATTAGTTAGAACCAACCAACCCATTTCACAGCAAATAAATTATTCCACCAACATTGCTTCCCTTCCCTGAATCTGTTCTGGGCAGTTCACAAAATTCTTAGATTTATTTGTTATTTGGAATTGCTGATCGATTTCTTCCATGAATAATGAAATTGGGCTGGAGATTGTTCACTAACAGCCTTGTGTGAGCAGTTGTAATTCACTGTACAAAACCCATGTTGTGATTTGATGTCTCAGCTATGTTTTGTGATGTTTTCTCTGGCTGGATGAATCATATGGCTCACCAGGGAGTGTGGCAGGTATTGTGATTGTAAAAATCTTGATTGGCCATTGCAGGCAAAGTGGGGGAAATAATCTAAGTGGATGTTTGTTAGTGGCAGAGCTGTTTCTCCATCCACTTACCCTGACATAATTGGGAGATTGCTTCTCTGATATCAGCAGAAAGGCTGACTGTAAAACAGGTAAAAGAGGCATTACAGGCAGTGTTCCTGAAATAATGGTCCCTGGGGGCTTCCCAGCTGGCAGCAGGTAAAAATGACAGGAGGAGAACACTCTTTTAACCACTGTTTCCTGTCATTGATATGGGATTTTTCCCGATGAAACTGGTGCACTTGTGAGCTGCCAGAGCTGCTGGAGCTGCAGTGGTACAGCAGGGAGTGTTTTGTTCCAGCTGCAGAGTTAACTCCAGGTGAACAGGGAGGACAAACACTGGATTAAACCATTCCCTGCCCTAAAATCCCTCCTCAAATCCACAGCTGGGCTTCTCTGTCCCCTCTGCTATTTTCTGACTGTCCCCCAGCCTGTCATTCCCCATCCCTGTCCTCTCCAGAGCTGTGGCTCTGCCCCTGCAGCCTGGGGACAGAAATGCCAGGGATCAGCATCCCCTGCCCTGCACCAGGGCTCCAGGGCATCCAGGGAAAAGCTGAGCCCATCCTGGTTTAAGGACAACACTTTTTAACCTCTTCAGTGGGATCAGAACCAAATTCCCCAAACTGGGAATGCAACAGCTCTGCCTCCTTCCTCCTGTTGCTCCAACCAGCCCACTCTGAGGGTGCTGGGAGCATGGAATCTCCAAAGCTGCTCCCACAGCAGAGCCTGTGCATCCCTTCCTCCTCTTTTGTCAGTGCAGGAGGCATTTTTCCCCCCCGTGAAACAATTTGAATCGACTTTTTAAACGGTGTTTATTTTATTTGTCACGAGGGTCTAGGGCAGCCCAAGGTGAGAGGAGGATAAAACACAGACAGCCACAGACAGCCCTGATTTCCAAATCCAACAAACTCAATTCCCGTGTTGGGAATATCGAGCGCTGAGGCTCTGAGAGCAGGAACGAACACAAACAAACAAAAAAAGCTTCATCACAACCCCCCAAATGTCACCACGGGGTTCACATCACCAGGAACCTCCACTGTGAACACACCACAAGGTCTCCCATTCCCAGCTCTCCTCCCTAATTCTGGATTTTGGGAGAGGGGCTTGTCTGAATGCTGAGTGCTCTGCAACAGCCATGTTCTCCATCCCCACTCTGCATGGTTATGATCCCTCCCTCTCCCACTCAGAGGTACAAAAGCATTTGCTGTTCGTTTTTTATTTTGTCTCGGGCATTGATGTGAATTTTTAAAAAAACACCTTTACAAATGGCAAGAAAAATCCAAGCGGACTTTCCCCAAAAAAATGACACGGGGGAGGGAGATGCTGCTCTTCATTTGGCAAATCTTTCCTGATTTTTGGGTGGGATTTTTTTTTCTTTTTTTTGTTTCGTTTCCCTCCCTTGCTAATGAAATTCCTAAAGATAAGATGGGTTGTTGTTGCCATAGAAACTTGGCCCTGGCAGAAGCTAAGGCTGCAGATTTATTCATGCGGCTTGTTAGTCAAACTTGATGCAATAACACAGAATTAATATTTCGGTCTCATCGAGATCTTGCAGCTTTTGCCTCTCTGCAGAAGCTGGGAGAGGAAGGAAATGCTAAACCCTGCACTGCTGGGCTGAGTCCCTCAGTCCTGCCTGGGCATCACAGCAAGGGCAGCTCTGCTGGATGCACACAGAGCCCCTTTGCTGCTGCTGGGGCAGGAGCAGCCTGAAGGTGCCTGCAGGAAACCTGGCCTGCTCTGCTCCCTAAATTGTCCAGGATGAAACGGGCAGGGAACTGATTCTGCCACTCAGAGGCATCTCCATGGACAAAGAGTCCTCAGCCCTGGTAACTCACACAGGGGGCTTGGTGTTCTCAGTAAAGTGCATTTTGCAGCTCCTTGGGATGAATAAGGATCTCCAATATTTATTGGATAAATAAGCTTTGATCCTCCTGGGAACAGCAGATTGAGGTGCTGTGCCCATGGTAACTCCAGCTCCATCCCACAGAGCACAAGAGGGGCAGAAATTACAGATCATTCCTTCAATCTGAGGGCAGGTTATTCCTGCCTGCATTTGTCCTCCTTGAGCTTTGCTTTTCGCTGATCATAAGAATCACAAGACATGAAAATTGTGTCTGTGTGTGGTTCCCCTTCCAATGCCACTCATGTGGCTTCCACACAGCTCTTCCCAACCTCAGAGAGCTTTGTGACACCACAAAAAGGGTTGGAACTGTCAAAAGGGAAATGGGCAGCAGTAGCAAAGCCCTGAAGGGTTAGAGAGAAGGAAATCTCTTGGCCATGAACTCTGGTGCTGGAGCTTAGGTGACTTTTGGCTCTTGGGGCCAGAAGCCCAAGGGACACCCTGAGCCTCAAGCCACTTTTTGTTGCCTCCCAGACAAGAATGAAGCAAACAGCACAAATCTGTGACCAGAACTGCTCAGCAGAGAGTGAGAAATCCTGAACCCCTTCAGCTCAACACAGACTTGCTTGGCCAACTCACAGAGCTGAGCCTGTGGAGGGTGAAGGCTCCTCCACTGCTCACCTTGTGCAGCACAAAAGAAATCAGTGTTTTGAAAAGTTCTCCATTTGCAGCTTGATGATCTCAAATGTATTTATTTTATGGGATGAAATGTAACTATTTTGAATTCCTTCCAGGCCCCTTTGTGTACTTTAAAGCACAACACACCATGCAGCTAAACACCACATGGACACAGAGAAGGGAAGAGCAGGGCTTGGGAGAGAAGAGAAGAGAAGAGAAGAGAGAAGAGGAGAGAAGAGAAGAGAAGAGAAGAGAGAAGAGGAGAGAAGAGAAGAGAAGAGAAGAGAGAAGAGGAGAGAAGAGAAGAGAAGAGAAGAGAGAAGAGGAGAGAAGAGAAGAGAAGAGAAGAGAGAAGAGGAGAGAAGAGAAGAGAAGAGAAGAGAGAAGAGGAGAGAAGAGAAGAGAAGAGAAGAGAGAAGAGGAGAGAAGAGAAGAGAAGAGAAGAGAGAAGAGGAGAGAAGAGAAGAGAAGAGAAGAGGAGAAGAATTTGCCCACTACTCTGATTCAAGTCATGGATTTCAACCAGAATAAAACCCAAAATCAACTCTTATCCACCCAAACACAAGTTTTCTGCAGGTGTCTGAACAAACTGAAGAGTTCTGGAGGGAACCAGGAGTGGTGAGGGTCATGCCAGGGAAATGCTGCTCCCTGTGAGTGCTGGCTCTGCTTACACCCATTTGTTGTACCTAAATAGATGACTTTGCCCTTTTGCAAAAGGCAAACTGCAGCCAAAGTCTGCCTGATGGATCCCTGCTATAAGGATGGAAAAGGCCACGCTGAAGGCACTGGATGAACTGGCTTTGAATCATGAAAGGTGAAGGACATTAAAGCTCCCTTGGGGTTTGAACTCCAGAGGATTACACTGAGGGAAGCAAACCTGTATTTTAATTAAAAATATCCTTATTTCTGACACAGGATTAACAGTTTAAGCCCCTCACCAGCCTCTCCTTGTTATAATTTCTCTCAAGGAAGCTGATTTTACTCTCTGAGTGCTTTTTCTAAAGATGCAGAGCCCACTAGGAGAGGTTTTTTAATGGAGAACTCAAGGCAAGGAGTTGCTCCTTCTTCCATCTCCTCTTCAAAGACTGTCAGTGCCATCTGAGAGGGCTCAGCACCCAGCACCCCTCTCCCAGAAACCCTCCAGAGCTCCAGATCCCCCTCCTTCACAGCAGTTGATATGTCAGAGAATTCAAATCTGAAATCAATAAACCTCTGAGAGCAAAGTCTGTTATTTATAACTGCTTGGCCCTCAAATTACTCAGGATGCTTCAGGATTAGGCAAACTAGGCAAGATTTTCTGCTTCTCTGTTTCACTGGAGTTCCTAGAGGTGCAAATCTGTGCAGCATCTGCCCTGTAATCATTAGTAAAATAAATTAGAATGCTTGAAGGAGCAGCCTGATTAGGAAGTGAAGTGATCACTAGCAACTATTGTCAGTGTTGTGTGCTTTGTTCCACTTACAAGGCTAATTACTGTAACAAAGTGGATCATTTTAAATGGAAATTCTGGATGGCTGTCAATGCAAATGTTCGTGATTTTTTCCTGGATGCATCACAACCGCATATGGGGAAACAAAGGACAATGGAAATAATCAAAACACAAGCGAATTGAAGAAACCATTCAATAGACTTTTGTTAGAGCTCATTAAAAATGTGCATTTATCCTCATTCTTTCGCGGTGCTTTGTCTGAGGGTCCCTATCAGACTCCACCATCTCCACAGCCCCTTGCAAAACAATGTCCACAAAGGAGCCTGTTGCACTTTCTGCCTCCAGCCAGAGCAGCCCAGGGGATTCTGTGACCTCCTGCTCTTCCCATGCCAGGACTGGGCAGAAATTCCCCCTCAGTCACACCCTAAACTCAGAACTCAGGGATTCTCCCACTGGACAAAGCTCCTCAGGGCTGAATTGGAACTGAAATAAACTCTGGGGTTCACATGTCCAAGAGTTTGGCACTTGAGCCCTGGGATCACCTGAGGCTGGGCAAGGTCCTGCTCCCATTTTCATGGATGGGACAGCTGGGAATGCCATGAGTCTGCAGGATCCAGCCAAATGTGGCTTTGTTTTCTTGGTTCATAAGTGGTTCTTGAGGCAGGGAGGAATTCTAACAAGGAGGATTAAGGAGTAATACAGTTTCCAAGAAATTCTGAGCGTGTTAACCTTGAATAGTCATCAGTCTATTGTGATCCTCACCCATCCACTCTAAAACCTGAGGGTGTTTTTAACAGGCAATGTGCTTAGAGAAAACTCATTTCCATTTGACTAAATCCCTCCTGGCCTACTCACTCATTTTTAGAGAGGAAATGGGAGAGAAAAGTTGTACATTTAGACAATGCATGAGAAAGCTGTGAAGTCATTCCCTGCCAAGGCAAAATCAGATAAAATCAGATTCTGACAGTTCTTTCTCTCCTGTATTTACTCATTATTTGAGCTGTAGTGTTTACCCACAGGAAAACCACCCTGGAAAAACTGCATGAGTATTACTCTGCACAGGAAATTTTGGCAAGCTTGGGCTGACAACTGTTCATTCTTCCAGTGAATTCACATCTGGGGAGAGCACCAGGCACAGCAAAGCCACCAGTTCTCTTCCAGGTGGGGTTCAAAGCACCCAGATCAGACACAGTGTCCACATTCCCACAACTGATTTCTCTGCAGTTTAAAATAACACCATACCTTCCCTTCCATAACCTTTTTGAACAATAGATCTATTTTTTGGGGGTTTTTTTTGTGAGAGATTGCAATCAGTCCCTCACTGTGTGCCCTTTCCTCTGTGCAGGAGATGCATCCAGTGCTGTCAGAGCTGGAAAGTGGCAGCCAGGAGGCCTGATCTGAAACCAAACAGCAAAAACCACATTCCTTGCAGGGGGCAGGTGCAGAAATCCCAGCTTGGTTGCTTTAGGTGTTCCACTGCTGCTTTTAGAAATCATCTGCCCATCCACACAGGGTTCAATCCATCTTTTCTGCATCAGATGTGCTGCCAAGGCTCACACCAATTGTGCCTGCACAGCAAGTCTGCTCAAAACCTGTTGGATTTACTCTTTTTTAGGACGTGCCAGCTTGGCTTGTGCCTGTATAATTGGACAGAAGTGAAATAAAAGAGCTGATTTGGGCTGTTTCATCCCAGGCAGCTCTGTCTTTACAAAGAGGGAGAGGAAGGAGGAGAACACATTAAACTTTATCTTAAATGCTCAGTGTCAGACACTTTCCAGGCCACCAATGTAGTGGTGTCAATGGTGTTTTACTGGTCTGAGTGTCATGTCAAGCCAGTAAATGAGGAGCAGTTATTGTGATCCCTGTCATTACGTGCTGAAAAAGCAGTGCAAGAGGGATGAGAGGCAGCCTGGCTGTGCCAGCAGAAAACAAATGTTTGTAATAAATTGCAGCTTCGACTGATGTGGCTTTCAGTGATGGTACAAAATGAATGGAACTTCTCCAGCACAGGCAGGAGTGGGGATAAAACAAATCAAGGGCGTGAAGGGCGATCACTAAAATGCCTGATTGGCTTTGCAGGGCTTTTTGACATCTGTGGAAATACATTGATTTCAATAGACTTACCTAAGGCAGCTGAGGGTGGGAGAAGAAAACATTTTTGTGCTTTGAAAACCAGTAAAGGGAAATTATCAGGGAAGAAAGAGTAAAATAGATGGACCCAAAAGAAGTCAAACTGCTTGTCTTTCCTAGAGGAGCTGAGTAAGGCACTGGGTTCAGGTGTGTCTCCCTCCTACACCACCAGACTTCCCGGGGTGAATGAGCTCTGATTTTAGCAAATGAGTGGTTTCTAAAGAGACTGAGGGCAAAAAAAAACCTGGGGAAATAAAAGATCAATATGCCTTTGTCTAAAGCCAAATATTTGCTATTCTCAATAAAATAATTGCCTTGGGTGAAACTCCAGTAGTCACTGGGACACTGAGAAAAAATGCTTTTTAAAATTCATTTTATGGGACCCCATTGGGCTGAGTGCATGTTCTGCTGGGCTCTTCCTACTGGAATGAGCAGGGACAAGCTCTAGCCCAAATCCATCAAAAGGAGAGGTTTGGGTGGTATTTTGTCCCTGTTCATCATTTACAGCTCAGGACAGTGAGCTAACACAGCACAGAGGCTTTCCTCACATCTTCTGGCCCTCAGGAACTGGGAGGTACAAGACACCCAAACCCAAGACTTTGTGGGGAGTTAGTAAATCTATTTTGGTGATTTTTTTTTAAAGAGAGCAAGAGTTGCTGTGATTTGCTGCTGCTCCTTCACCATCCCTTTCACAATCCTTCAGACTTGGCAGTAGGAAACTCAGGAGGTTAAAATCACAGAGAGATCACTGCAGCTTCCTCCCAGGAAGAATCACCAGTGAGCAGAAAAAAAAATAAAATATCACTGCTGGACACAAATTCCCATTTCCTTGCCAGAGCCATGACCATGGCATGGATAATTCCAAGTCCCTGTGACCTCAGGCAGATCCCTCTGGGATTCAGGGGTCTGTTGGTGCTCTGGGTAATCAGCTGATGTGTTTTATCTGTGCTCCAAACTCCTCGTGGTGCTGGTTTGGTTGTTTTATCCCAGACTGTTCTGCTGTGACCCATGAGGATGTTACACCAGAACAAGAAGGTCACAAATCTTTAACTGGATGGGGTGGACAGCTCTCCACACTTGACCACGTTATCAGCAGGGGAGGGATTTGACAGGAAGGTCTCACAGATGTGTATTTTTAACAGAAAGATCTTTGAATGGAGAATCTGAAGAAGGAATAGAAATGAAAGCAAGTTTTGATATAGAAGAAAAGAATTGCTGAGCCAGTCTTGCTGGAAAACTAAGAAGACAAAGGGTATGTTAGTATGTGAGTTGAAGGAGGTTTTTATAGCTCAGAGCAAAGGATAAATCCACCTCAAACAGAAGATGTTTTTACCAAGAAAAAAAAGATTTTACAGGCAAACAAGAAAGCCAATGTTGCAAGTAGAAAAAAAGGTCTCAGAATTTTCTACTGCAAGAAAACTAATAAACTAACTTCTAGCTTAAACTGTAACACACTAACTTTTTGTGATTGGAGAACAGTAACATGAATATGGTAATGTTAGTAGTTATGATAGGCTATAGGTAATAGTAAAGGTATTGATTGGTTGTTATGTTTTAAGAGAAAAGTTAATAATGCATTGCAACCAGAACTAGAGTGACTTTAGACAAACCTAAAGCTGTGGCTGACTGCTGTGGGCTTGGCTCTTGTCACCCATGACCTGTGAACTGCTGTATCCTCTGGATATAATAATCAGGATTTTAAAAAGCCATCTGGAGTCCCACATCCCTCTTTTGGCTCTTACAGGAGGGGAAGGGGTGGGCAGGGGAGCCCTGGGCTGGGGACCTGCCATGGTCCCCCTTCATCTCCAGGCTTCACCTCCCTTCCAGGCAGGGGCTCAGCAGCCACAGAAAGCTAATTATTCTGGAAGGCACCTTCCTAATAATCTGACATAAAGCCTGTGATGCATGTTGAGGGTAATTATCACTTGCTCCCTGTCCTTAAATGTCTCTCACAAACCATCAGATGAAGGAGAAGGTGCTGAGGATCCCCAGAACAAAAAAAACACCAGGAAAGGAGTGGCCATTTCCACGTCTGTCAGAGCAGAGCCTGAGAATGCATTTTGTTTGTGCAGGGATATTTTTAGGATTTGGAATTATGCAAATTGTTCTCCTAAATTACACACAGCCCTGTGATAGCAGCTAGTGGCAGTTGCAGCTGTCAGTGTCATACGGTGGGGAGAGCCCAGGGTGGAAAAGGTTCTGGGCATCAGGAAATGGTTCTGAGTGTCAGAAAATGGTTCTGGGCATCAGGAAATTGTTCTGAGTTTCAGGAAATGGTTCTGAGTGTCAGAAAATGGTTCTGGGCATCAGGAAAAGGTGTTGGACATCAGGAAATGGCTCTGAGTGTCAGGAAATGATTCTGAGCATCAGGAAAAGGTTCTGGGTGTCAGGAAATGGTTCTGAGTGTCAGGAAAAGGTTCTGGGCATCAGGAAAAGGTTCTGGGTGTCAGGAAATGGTTCTGAGTGTCAAGA
This sequence comes from Buphagus erythrorhynchus, assembly GCA_013400855.1. Classification (NCBI taxonomy): domain Eukaryota; kingdom Metazoa; phylum Chordata; class Aves; order Passeriformes; family Sturnidae; genus Buphagus; species Buphagus erythrorhynchus. The sequence goes on along the minus strand of VZTT01038843.1, from coordinate 11,373 downwards.
AATTGTTCTAAGAGTCAGGAAAACGTTGTGAACATCAGGAAATGGTTCTGAGTATCAGAAAATGGTTCTGAGTGTCAGGAAATAGTTCTGGGCATCAGGAAAAGGTTCTGAGTGTCAAGAAATTGTTCTGAGAGACAGGAAAATTTTGTGAGCATCAGGAAATGGTTCTGATAATCAGGAAAAGGTTCAGGGTGTCAGGAAATGGTTCTGAGTGTCAAGAAATTGTTCTGAGAGACAGGAAAATTTTGTGAGCATCAGGAAATGGTTCTGATAATCAGGAAAAGGTTCAGGGTGTCAGGAAATGGTTCTGAGTGTCAAGAAATTGTTCCAAGAGTCAGGAAAACGTTGTGAACATCAGGAAATGGTTCTGAGGATCAGGAAATGGTTCTGAGCATCAGGAAAAGGTTCTGAGTGTCAGGAAATGGTTCTGAGCATTACCACATCCCCAGATATCTGCTCATGGTTGGGCAAATCACACACAGAGCTGAGGGCCTGATACAGGCAGGGGAGGGCACTGAAAAGGGGTCCATGCACTGATGTCCTTCCACAGGACCTCTCAGGTGCTGCTCTCTGTGACTCTGGGGGCTTTGGATGCCATTGCCAACACAAACTACATTGAGCAGTTTTATTATCAAGGTCAACAGTGCCATTAAAATACTTCCAGGCATCAGTCCTCCACTCCTAATGGAAAGCAGCACAAAATAAATAAGCTGACTGTTTAGGCAGGAGGAGGACTGGACAGGATGGCAGGTTTGTCTCATCTGTTTGGTTTTCAGGAGGGTGCAAATCTGTCTGTCCTACAGGCAGTACAACAGAAGGAGAAGCATTGGAGGAAATGCTACAGAATTTTGCTGAACAATTTGTGTGATGAAGTGGATTTTTCCAAGGACTGCTGGGGACTGCAGTCCTGAAGGAATTTGTGTCCTGGTACTGTAACACATTGCTGGGACTCTGCCTTGCTCTAGAGCTGGAAATAGGGGTGTGGGGCAGTGGTTCTTCATTATTGCCCTGCCTGAATTCCCCCTGAAAGGCTTTGGCTGAGCCAGAACCCAGTGCCAGCCCTGTATTTCAGAGCTGGTGACAAAGGGGGAAGTTTGTCTATAATCAGCCAAACTTCCCTGTTTTACCCCCATGGCAATCACTCCCTTTTCTGTCTACAAAACCTTCCCTTCACTGACCTCTACTAAAGAAAACCACAACGAAATTTTGAGCAGAGGCAATCCCTGATAGCAGATTAGCTATTAACAGATTGGAGGGGGTTCTTGGTGGAGGTTTAATTCCACTGAGCTCAGGTTGATCAGTGAGTAGGGAAGCAGGACTGGAGCACCAAAGATCTGGAGAAGCCTCTGACACCCCACAAGCAGAACTGCTGGCTGAAGAGATTGTGGGCACCTGAACACCCTTGTCATGGTTTTATCTGATCACAACCCTTTGTGCAGGTGTTACTCCTGTTGTTCTTAGCCAAGAGCAATGAAAACCAGCTACCTTTGCTTAATTTTCTTTTTCTTTTTACAAGAAGAAAACCAGAAAAACCAGCAGCTCAAACCAGACAATGGAAGAGAAACGGATGTAAATCAACAGGAAATATTTTAGGGGTGCAGAGAGAGCAGTGAAGATGGGTAAATGGGGCTGGAGGGTCAGCAGCAGCAGATGTTGGGAATGAATGGGATGGAAAACAATGGCTCAGGAGGGATGGGCAGGTTGTCGTGGTAAGTCTTGTGGATAGTTTACTAAATTCTCTTTACAGTGTAAACATTTTGTTCAGGCACTGCTAAAAAGATTTAAGAGAACTGTGTAAAAATGTTCTCTGCTCTATAAAATGCTACTGCTTTGCCTTTCTTGTCTGGAGAGCAAAATAAATGAGAGCTACAAAAACACTGTTGCAACCAGCACCACACACATCATTTTTCAATTGTTGAAACAACTGGTTTGTGCATTTCTTGTCTTTGTGAAGGAAAGAAATTACAGGGAGGGGGAGACAACACTTTGGAGGGTCCTGAAGTGCTCTGACAAAGGGTGTCACTTGGGATCTTCTTGCCTCCTTCTGTGCCTTAATTGGATGAAGATGCATCATGTGGTTGCAAAGCTCATTAGCAAAATTAATTCACTGTGCTCTATTCATTTGTTACAATCCTGACATAAAGCCACGGAGCATTTTGCATCTGGAGCTGTTTGAACACAAAGCCACTCTCCAAATACTTTCTTTGGTTGGTTTTAGCAGAGTATAAATTGGATGTGCACAGAAACCACAGATTGTGTCTGTGGTGGGATCTCCCCTCCACAGAGAACAGATAAATTACAAATAGCAAAAGAATGAAGAGCAAAAGGGCAAATGAGAGACCTGACTAACTTAGGCTCAAAGATACCTGGCTTTGCACAGATTTGTGATTTGCACAGAGACATGAAACCATCCTCTGCTTAGGAGGGAGCACAAATGGGAAGCCCTGACTTCCCAAATCCAGATGTTTTGTAACCACAGGCAATCCCACAGATGTTCCTGCACTCCTGAAACAAAAAACCCGGTGTCTTTCTGGAAGGATGTTGGCTGAAATCCCAGATGGATCCAGGTTTTCCCTCCTCAACCCCAGGACAATGTAAGCTGCCAAAACCACGTGGGTGTCACACCTGGAGGGACTCAGAGCAGGATCCACCCAGCCAAGGTGTGCAGGCAATGGAAACAGGGGAGCACAGCAGAGTTCTGCTACTGATGGGAGACACAACCAGAATTAGGTGGAGATGAACAAACCCCCTCCTGCCATGCTAAGCAGAAATCCAGGCACAGCAACTCCTTATATCAATCAAAATATCAAAATCACCCCATGCTAAGCAGAAATCCAGGCACAGCAACTCCTTATATCAATCAAAATA
>VZTT01038841.1:9088-31061 GCA_013400855.1 Buphagus erythrorhynchus | reverse complement strand
TCAGAACTTTCTCTCTTATACCTTATTGAAAGTTTGGTGCCAGAATTCATCTATTCTGCTGGATAGAGAAGACCCGAGGCTTCACTTGTTTGGGGTTATGGTGGCAGTACTTACCCTGGAAAGTGTCTGTTGTTTGTAGTCAAAGTATATTTTTCTTTACACAGGTATCTTTGAAGAAGAGTGTGTGAATAGAATAAGGTATTAATAACCTAATAGAAGATTATTAATATCTTAATAGAATGAGGTGTTAATACTAGATTAGTGACAACTCCATGTGATTAGGCAATTTTAATTGGTTAAAATAAATACCAGGAACTAAAAAACTGTCTGCTTTTAACTGAGACCAGAAAAAATAACAGTGTTAAAAATGAAGAATTTACTGAGTCAAGCAATACTTTAAAATTTTATCCAGATTTTTTTTAACTGCAGAAAAAAAAAGGGGTCTTAAAAGGCCTTAAAAATTCATATTTGATCAATTTTTGCAATTTATCTGTATGCTTTTTCTGTTATTAATGGAGATTTGTTGATCTTGCAAAATTTGATTGGCTTGCTTTGTTTTCCTGTGTACTTCTGACATACCTCTGGGCCAGAAGATATTTATGATAGCTTTGTTTAACTTTTTGATCTGTTAAAATTGTAATGCTCCTGGAGTTTATGAACAATGCAATAACAGTTTATATCCTCAAGAAAATACCACATCTATTGTAGTTTCTTTCAAGGGTAATGACACTTTCTATTATCTCTGTCAAAGTGCTACTGTGAATTATCTGAATGAATTTAGCCCTTTCCTTTCCTGTTCATAAGCAGATCCAGAGTTTTATAGAAACAATCATTACTTGAAAGCATTTGCCAAACAGCAAATCCATTTTATGTCATGGATTATTTACTCTTTTTTCTGTCTGAATTCTCTGTGAAGTGACTGGTCACCTCACTGGCACTACTTCTTTTCCTTTCTTGCATGGAAATATCTTTTAAAAACCTGTGGCTTATCAATAATGGAGGGAAAAAAAATCCATCAATGCCAAATTATCTATTGCATATGCAAATATACTTGTTTCTGCATGAAAAGAGGCTGGGAGAGCAGTAATAGAAACAAAGATCCTTTAATACAAAAAAACCCAACAATAAATCCTGGACTAAAAAGCTTTTCATATTCACATAGATTTTTGCAGGAACATCATCTTCTTGGAATATCAATGCCTGGATGGACAAGGGGTTCAAGGCATACCTTCTTTTTACATTACTCCTTTGGCATAACATAATTTGTAGAATTACATTAAGCTGCTCTTGCAAGTCTTTATTGAGCTTATCACATAAGCCACCTTAACTCCTTATTCACCCTCCAAATATATGTTGTAATTAAGAGTAAGTTTGTGACTTTTAACAGCTTTTGGAAAGCCACAGATGTTTTGGATCTAAGTGTTTTCTTCTGAATAGAGTTAACAGCTGTGCAAGCAGGGATGGACAGCTGAGCGTAGGAAGAAGGCTGACATAGCAAGATTCCTGTCAGCCATAATAGTTGAAGTTTCAGTGGTGAGAACAATATATATTTCCCTGCTAAAAATCCAGCAAAATCTGAAATAAAATGTGCATTTATAACTGCTGGTTCTGAACACTAGATGACAATGCTATGTGCCCAACGCAGACAACAAAAACCCCTCTCCCTGCCCCAGATTTTCAGCTGCACTAAAAAACAAGTAGGAAATAATGTTTAAAGGGATTATAACTTCATTTCTTATTACTCAAAATGAATATTTTAGTAGATTCTCTACATGCAAAATTATTTTTTCCTTTTTTTGGTGTATATGTAAATGCTCTTGTGACTGGAAGAATTAGCAAAACTGCTTAGAAAAACTGTTGGCTTTTGAAAACTAATTTAAAGTTCCATAGTCTCCTACATTCCTTCTGATTCTTTATCTCTGATGCATTAATCACTCCAACTGGAATATGCATCAGCCTGACTCAAGGGGAAAAATGAGGGAGCATTCTGACATGAGTATGTTTATGACTAAATCTTGTAGAGTCTAACTGAGAGAGGACCAATGAGGTTCCAGGGTAATATAGAAAATAAACCATTTCTCAGAATTAAATGAAAAGTTCTTTATCTTTTTGGAATAGCTTCAGGAAGAATATTTCAGATGTCCAATTCTCTATTAAGTAAGTCCACAGATCTNCACTCAAGGAAGTCCCCAGATCTTCAGAAAAGGGAGAAAAACAAAAAGGCAGCTGAATAGAGACTCTCTAATGGGCACAGTAAAGGGAGGAAGGCAAAGTTGACTCAAATTTAGCACTGCCTGCATTAACTACATTCCAAGCTCAACAAAAGACAGCTTGCAACATACTTTTACAAAAAAAAAGCACTTTTTTATTTATTTTAATTACTTGAAAAAATTCTTAAGTAGTGCATATTGCCTAAAAGGATTGGATTTGATAGAATATGAAAATTTGATAGAATATGATAGATTTAAAAATTAGGGATAGATTTGGAATAGATTAAAAAATTTAGGAATAAAATGGATGCTTGGACCACCGTATCTATGTCAGAATAAATCAGTTTTAGATTTTTTCTTACAGAAGTCTACCAAACTCTAAAGTAATTTCAGAGTAAACAAGTTTAATCTTTAGTATAGCTCCTTAAAAATATGTTTCTTTTAAAATCCAGAGTTATTCTGTCTTTATACATGTTCCTTCTGCACCACTGATACCTGTGTGAATGTTAAATCTCCTATGGTGTTTGATCTCTAAGGGGATTATTTTACTCAGATGAGAAAGGCTTGGACTTTATGATAATCAGTGCTGTTCTTTACCCAGGCAGGTGTGAATACATGTAGAACAGGTGAAAGACTGTGATCTGCTATGAATATTTATCAAAACACTTCTTGCAGCTGGAAAAGCCAACCGAAGAAAACAGTTCTGTACCATTACCCTACCATATATACTTCTCATGTATTGTCCCATGCTGAAAAAACCATTTTAGAAATACCTGAAAAGACAAAAAGAGACAGCTTGTGCAATATATTCTCTCTTCTAACATCCATCAGCTGCCTAATCTTATTTATAATGAGCCAGGGTCTCCTTTGAAACAACCTGATTGCTTTAAAATCTCTTTGGTGCAAAGCACTTACTTGCCTGTATTGAGTATGTAATGACATTGCTAATGAAACTGTGGCACATCTTGTCCATGCACAAATGCACTGCTTCAGCCTCCCTGTGACAGCCACTGTGGCCAGAATCACACCTGAAAGATGAAACATCTGGAGCATTGCTGCTGAGTTTCTTGTTAACAAAGCTAGAATATATTAGAAGCTATGATGCAGTACATGTTATTGTGAGGGAGCTTCATAACTCTAAAGCCAGAGGTCAGCTGTTGCAATTTGTAAAGGTTTTTCTAAGCATCACCACAAAACCCTCTCATGTCCTGGGCCAGTCCAGGACTGAGAAGACATAGAGGTAAAGATGGCCTACAGTTACTTAAGTACCCCTTCCTAAGTATGTCGTAGGCTGTTTTCTGACCATGGGTCTGACCCCTGCTGTGAAGCCACAGAAAGAAATTTCAGGATTAGGGAAAAAAGTAAAGAGAAAAAAAAAAGACCTTTTTTTAAAAAATATAACACACATTCATCTTGTGTATAGTTAATCAATTTAAGTTCCAGAACTCACTTGAGAGATAGGAGTGTAGAATTTCCTGTGCTCAGCTATGTAAACTGTCCATCTACTCTGACAGATGGAGAAAACAGTGGATTTTGAGCCTTTATATGTGGCAAGACTATCAGTGTATACTTCAGAAGAGAATTTATCTTTCCTAGACCCCAGGCTGACAAAATTCCCAGTAATTGGAAGCACTAAATGCAGAGGGGACTCAATAGGATTAAATTTACATTTCAAATTCGGAAATTGAAATTTTATATTTGGCAGGTCAGTCTTTTTAAGGCTCTTCAGATGAAAGTCCTCAGACCTGGAATATTCAAGAAAACACTATGGAGTTGAGTCTTGTGGTAAGAAGGCAAATAACATGATCAGTAAAGCAATAAATAACAAATCAGGTATTTTTCTGTGGTTACACATGCAGGACCAAAGAAAAATGTGCCTGTTGTAAGCTACCAATATAATGAGAGTGTATTAATTGACTGCAGAAAACAGAGCACCATGAAATACTTTCTCTAGTACAGAGGGTTAATTGCATGTCTTATTACTGTTAAGATGCATTAATAGGTACATACACATAATTTTGTACTCTTTTTGTTTTGTTTTTTTTTCTGCTGAGTAGAGAACAGAATATTACCTGTACCTAGAGGCTACAAAAGGCAGATATTTTGTAAACAAGAAAGGCATAATGACAGCTCAACTACCCTTCTAGATTTATCTGGGGGTCACACAAACAGAGGCTATTCTTAATTTGTGTAAGGACCCCAGGTAGGGTCAGCCTAATTGATTCAGTCTGAAAAAAATATTTGAGATTGTGTTAGCAGGCCCAGATTTTTCCTACTTACAGCTCACACTGGAGAAATTTCAGCACTAAATATGAGGCAGGAAATCTTATACTCTCTCCTCTTGTGCTCAATATCCATGCTCTTTAGTTTATGGCAATGTTGTATACTGAAATTTCTGTCATAAGCTGCCAAACAACAATTTATTCTCCACCCTCCCACAAGGAGATTGCTAAAAATAACCAGAATCACACAGCAGATAATAGGTCAAGGCTATTGAGAGGATGCTCTCAGCTTGTGCCACTTCTCCATGGAGGGTCCAGCAGTATTGCTGTTCCTACTACTTCATGTGCAAGTCCTCTGCTTTTCATTTGCATTGCTGAGATGGCAAAGCCAGTCTGCCTTAAAATTTTGTCATTCTGCAAAATCTGTTCTTTTCTTCTGAGAAGAAAAGCTGCTACACACACTCCAGCAAGAGACTTGAATAATAACAAGGCACAGTAAAGTCCTTCTCCACCTTGTTTTCTACTTGTAAAACTTAAAACCTTTACACCAGCTGTGCCAAGTACCCTACACAAAAGCTTAAAAGGGAAGAAATCATACTTTATAAGAAACAAACAATTTTAACATTCTAACCAGATATGACTAGGCAATGGGGAGGACTACTCTGATGCTTCCCTATTCTGTGGTACAAAGGGATTTGTTTAATTAGTCGAGGTTGTGCCAGAAATCTGTGGAAGAAGTGGGAACTCAGCTCTGCTCATTTGAGATCCATACTGTAATTATAAGGTCATGCTTCCAGGAGGACGTATACCAAAAATTTCCTTTGGTACTATTTCCTCTCCAGTTCTTTCTCCAAGCAATTCTGCCCATCTCTTCCCACCCAAAACTCTCTTATTACAAAGGTTTATTGGTCTTTTATTGGTCCTGGGTCCACTCTGCAACTTTGGAACTTTTTTTTTTTTTGATACACAGGATTGCTAATTTTTAGATTACAGGATTACTTAGAGTTCATTGTCATTTTGTGTCATTGACTGAAAATATTCAGAGTATACAGGTAATGGAATACACCAGATAAGTATAATAATCTAGTAGAATATTTGCTAGACAGTACGGAAACAATTTTTCCTACTTTCTCCAAGAGAAGCATGGAAGTTAAATAACTTGCCCTAATTCATGTATAATTTACAGCACACATAACAACTAATTTACAGTTCCTGTATTTCCAACCACCAGTAATGGTATTTAATTTATCTTCTTTGGAGACCTATCTGGTCTGTTAAAGGATTTGCACACTTGTGAGCATATTTGGATCTCTCCAATAATAGATCCTTTGTCATTGTATGTAGAAACACTCTTTCTATCAGTGATGTTGGCCACAGTGATGTTCAGATGTGTCAAATCTGGCAGCTTCTTTGCCTTCCAGAATAACTCATTCCTTTAGTGGGACAGTCTTAAAAAATTTCTAGTTGCTTCAGTGTGTTGGGTTTTGGTTGTAAGGATGTTAGAGGGGTGGTTTCTCTGAGAAGCCATGAGAAGCTTCTTCTATGTCCAGCAGTGCCAATTCCAGCTGGCTTCAGCATGGATGTGCCACTGGCCAAGGCTGGGCCCATCAATGGTGGTAACGCCTCTGGGGTAACAGACTTAGGAAGGAAAACAAAGTTACTGTGCAGTTGTGTTTGCAGCTGGAGAAGAGCAGGGTGAGAATATGTGGGAGGAACAGCCCTGCAGACACCAAGGTGTCCTGGTTTAGGGCAAATTCGGGAGAAAACTTCCAAAGAGTCCCCCCCCCAGGAAGCAAACCCAAGCTCCCCTTCCCCAACTGGTTCAGGAAGAAATTTCATCAGAGAGAAGTGGAAAAAACCTGTTTATTCAACAGGCAAAGCACTTCCCAGCACAAAAAATGAATTATACCAAACAACAAAACCTCTCACTGCTCTGAAGAGATGACAAATTCAGAAAGTCTCTCTCCTGTGGTGGTAGCTCGGCTCAGTCTGTTCTCAGTCCCTCTGGCACTGGAAATGGCGCTGCCCAGGCCAGGCCCTGGTGGGCCACAGGTGTGAGCTCCTGGTGCTCCCCCGGGTCCCCAGTCCAGAGCAGGGTCAAATAATTCCAGGGAAAACAAAGGAAAAAAAACTTCAGGGGGACTTCTCTGCTTCAGTTAGTCAAAAACTAACTAAAAGCAAAGGAGAGGTCTCTCTGCTGTCCACCATGGTGACACAGCCCAGGAGAACGAGACAATGGAACTCCTATCTCTGTGTTTTGAAAGCAACCACCTCAGACATTGCACTGCTTCTTCTCCCCTCCCTCCACTCTCAAATCCAACCTTAAAGGTACAAAGCTTATTTCTGGGCTAAACAGACACGTGAGGATACAATTCAGCATGACAAAATCACCCAAAGACACCCTTGTGTCACAGGACACAAGGTCAGTGCAGAAGGAGGGGCAGGAGGTGCTCCAGGCACAGAGCTGGGATTTCTCTGCAGCCCATGGTGCAGCCCATGGTGGGGCAGCTGTGCCCCTGCAGCCCAAGGAGGATCACAGCGATGCAGAAATCCACCTGCAGCCCATGGAGGAGCCCAGGCTGGAGCAGGGGGATGCCTGAGAGGAGGCTGTGACCCCATGGGAGGCCTGTGCTGGAGCAGGCTCCTGGCAGAGACCTGCAGACCTGTGGAGAGAGGAGCCCATGCTGGAGCAGGTTTCCTGATAGGACTTGTGACCCCATAGGGGACCCACACTGGAGCAGCTGTCCTTGAAGGACCTTGGAAAAGTGCCCCATGTTGGAGCAGTTTGTGGAGAACCATTGCTTGTGTGATGGACTCACACTGGAGAAGTTCATGGAGAACTATCTCCCTAGGACGGATCATGCTGTAGTGGGGGGAAGGACTCTCCCTGAGCAGTGGCAGAAACAACATGTCATGAACTGACCATAATCCCCATTCCCTGTCTCCCTGCAGCATTGAGGGGGAGAAGGTAGAGCTGGGAAGGAGGAACAGGTGGAGGGAAAGTGTTTTTAAGGTCTTATTTTACTTCTCATTATCCTGCTCTGTTTTCCTTTGTAATAAAATCAGTTAATATCTCTAATTCATGTCTGTTTTGCCTGTGACAGCACTTGGTGAATGATCTCTCCTGGTTCTTATCTCTACTCATGAACATTTAATTATACTTTCTTTTTCTCGTCCATTGTGGAGAGAGCAGCTTTAGTGGGTGCCTGACACTCAGCCATGGTCAACCCACCACATCTAGGTAGCCTGGTCTTGTTTAAGAAACACAACAGCTGTCTGGTCTGAAAGGAGAACTGTGACAGTAAGAAAGACAACACTGAAAAGGAAGAGCCAATTTTCAAATACCTTCTATATTTTCTTCTTCCACCTCTGAGAATACCCATCAAAAGCTCTCTTGGGGTTTCTCAGAAAGGACGACTGCCAGGGTGAATTGTGAGGGAATTAACTAAACTTACCATGCTGCTGTTGAAATCCTGTCTGAGGCTGTTAATTTATTCAAAGATAAACAAAATGCTCCTATTGCCTCACATGCAGTTTTGACAGATGGCTCTTAGCATTCAGCTCAGGTGTAAAGAGACAGAGATTAATGGATCTGTTCTTTTTAATTCACACACATATTCATGACTTTCATCTCTACCTGAAAAGCTCCTCAGGCTGTCTATCTATTTCTTGTTCCATTAAATAGACAGATCTTCTTCTCTCCCAATATCTACTTGATTGTGCCTTTTAAAAGAAGTCCTTCCCTCTAGAATATTCAATTTGCTGAGAATGAATCATATATATCATTAATATCTGATTTAAAAGTAAAATAATATTTAATTATGAATGAACATGAACATGAGTTCTTGGCTCAGTGAAAAGCTTTAAGAAAAGAAGATAAAAAAATACCTATCCTCCACATCACCTATGTAAAAAGAGGTTGTCTCGTTTCCCATTCCAAAAAGTAATGATTAGATAAGTTATGTGAATTTAAACAGTGAAAGTAGAGAGCAGGATTGAAATGATGGTGTCTTTTTTAATACAAGACTTCCCCTATCCTTATAAGCATCATGACTGACTTCCTTGCTTAAGTCTGCAGATAATGGGCTGTACAGAACATGGGAGAAGTTTCATGTCACGCTCATATTCTGCAAATATTTTTAAGCCATAGGGAGCGCTGTATTCCTCAGCACCTTAATCTATGCCACATTGTTGGAAACAGCAGAGGATGAAAAGCAAAGGCGGTGGCAGAAGTAGCAGAGATATCTATCAATTTGCTCTTAAATTATGTCTTAGAGTGTACAGAATCTAGAACTTCTAATTATCTGTTGCCATTAAGGAGGGCTGCAGAAATGGAAGAACAAATAGGGCACACAGGATCTTTGAAATTAAGGTAATAATGTGCATGAGGCACCTAAAAACATGAAAAAAAATCAATTCAGCTCTGCTGTGGTCAAGGTCTTGTGGTGAATACACCAGTACTCCATACTTGTTAGCTTTAGAATGCTATTTAATTTTGTGTTATAAGGCACAAAAGTTAAGTTATTAAGTTAATATCAAGATGTCCTTGCTCATTATCAGCATTAGAAAACATTTTAGTCCGGGATTCTGTACCTGAATTTACCCAGGTTCCAAACCGGAAAGCATAGTAGCTGAGTAGAAGCTGTTTTGCTGCCTGTCTGATTTGAGCTATTTTCTATTATGTAATATATTTGCTGAAGAGTTTAAAGTATTTGTCTTCTTCCCCAACTTCTTAACTCATGGTTTGGCCAGTGGAAGCTGAAAATCCATCTGTGTCCGACCTGGAGATGGCAGTGTACTTGAGACCAGTCAACTTGTCCCTCTTTACTAATTTAGTTTAAATATGAATGTGTTACAGAATTGAACTCAATCACCATCATTAGAATGGTTGATGTGTGATACAATATAATTTCTCTCCTGTGCTTTTAGGAAGCTTGCTAATTCAACACAAATTTGAGGGTTTCATTCAGGATTTTGTAACACCACCAAAAGCACTGGCATGGGATTTGCTGGACTCTTGTGCCTGCACAAGCTGCTGCCGTTGTAACAATGCACAGGACAAGATAGCCCTTGTCTCAATAAACCACAGGAAGTTTGTTAAGATTATTTGAGGTCAGTTAACCCATGGGATACTAAGTGGAGATGCAGGCTGTGCTGCTTGGGATATTTTCTCCTCTCCCTCTTTGCCCAGCATATTTGGCAGAAACCAATATTAATCCTGCTTCCAGTGATGGTAATAAACAAGAGACTTCACTAGCTCTATCTGCTGCCTTTGGCTAAGGTCTAAGACAGGAAAGAAGGTGAATTGATTGTGTGAATGAAATCAGTCCATGCAGTAAGAAATCTCTGCATGCTTTTTAACCTCTCTGTTCCCAAATGAGGTTTGAACTGCATTTACAAAGATTTCTGATGACATTTTAAAATCATACATTATCACTAGAATTTGGAATAAGATGGGGTTTTTTTTTCTTTCAGAATAAAGTATTTAGTGAATATTTCTACTTGTTCTGCCAGAATGCCATCATTTGTTACTAAAAAGCACAGATATCAATTTGAAGTCATCACACTAAAAGTGGAGTTTTCTTTTTTAGTTTAAACTTGTCCAGAGCAAGTGAGAAGTTCAAAGGAAACAACTCCCACAAGTGAAAATAAAACCTTTGAAATAACCACTGATTCTGCTATCTGGGATGGAAAAAAGATCTTACAGCCTCTGCTCCAGGTTTGCACTTCATGTGCACCTTCATGTGCACTGCATTTCTCCCTGCAGGAAGATGGGAAAAGTCAGAGGCAAACAGAATCTGACAGAAGAGGATGAAAAAGCTGATCACAAAAGTTGCTGCTTGATGTGAGGCTGCTTTAATGCTGCAGTTGGCTTAAGAAATGCCAAGTTCTTTGAGCTGTAGAAGGCTTGGTCTTAAAGGTAAAATATAGTAAGAGGCAGCGTTCTGTTTAAAATTCCATCTATGAGGTTTTGATTCTCTGCCTTGTATGTTCTGTCTTTTAATCAGCTGATGTATAAGACTAGTGAGTTCATCTCTACTCTGGCGTTAATATAAAATTCAGAAGTGAGTGGTCATTCTTTACTTTGATAAAACCTGTGAAGAAATGCACTGAAATACTGCATACTGTACACAGAGAGAACACTTGAATGTGCTTTCTCAAATTGTTTGGGAAAAGGCAACATTATCCTTGCAAATATCCAGCCTGGAATTGCTTTTTTCTGGAAACTTTGCTAACCTTTTCCTCACAAGTTTTCCCTCTGTTCCCCATACTTGCCTACTGCATGGAGTCAGAGTTCAAGTGTGCATTCCCTGGTTTGAAATATTCTTCTGCGCTGGGATGCAAAGACAAACAGAATAAGATTTTATATTCTATGAACTGGTCCAGTCATGGCTAGAGTGATCTGATGCCTTACTGAAGTCTGTATTATTAATGAAGTATCTGGAAACCTTTCTGTGAAGGGGAGGAGGGAGACAGGAGAGATTCTGATTATGCTTCCACCCTCTCTTTTTCAAGACATTTCCCGGGGATGACATTTCTTAAGGTTGCACTGCCTGAGAATAATACTTCAGCTAGAAGGAGAGTGCAGTGAAATGTTTCACTTCTGTGCGTTGTGTATGTGCCTCAGAGGGATATGTTAGTTCAAACACAGGGCCATCCTGCTATGCAAATCTGTCCATGCAATTTCCAGATGAGAGCTGGCTCCTATCCTACCATCTCAGCGTGTGGGCAGAATAAGTTTTTGTCTGATTCCAAACCACAGTGTAGGCATACCCATCCCTCCGAATTTGCACTTACGGTCTTTGGCAAGGGAAGGTGGTTTCAAGCCTGCGTGCGAGCTGTGAAAGGCAGGAGCTGAATGTCCTGTAAGTGGCCTTTTCAAAGCTCTTCCACATCTCAACTGACTTCTTAGCACTTGTGGTTTCGGCCTCTGGGCTGTGAGGTAGGGGCAGGATGCCAGCTAGCAAAAATTATAAGGATGGATATTGAAAAGGTTAAATCAGTCCTGTGTCTTCCTAACTATCTTTAATAAATGTTGATAGGCAAAATAATTTTGATTTCTTGTACTGCTGCTGCAGACAGCTGGAAAAAGAAGAAACTTTTAATGAACATGCACAATTATAATAAGAACAGAAAATGGTACATATATTTAAAATTTTTCTTATAATTTGAAGGCTGTATTCTTGTGGTCCTCCTGATGTGATATACCTGAGCTGTAAAGCAGAATTTGCATAACTTTTGATCTTACAAAAGGCTTCTATTTTATGAATCTGGAATAATTTGATGCTTCAGTGGTTTTGACTTATAAATGGTATTTGCAAATCTTTTTCATTCTTTTGGAGCTGAATTTTATGGAGAAATAATAAGTAGATGACATTTTTGTAAGTGGAAAGAATTGGCCTATCTCTGCTGGCTAGAGAACATTTTCCTCTGGAGTGGAAGGTAGTCCCTGGTATGTTCTTCCTCTGACCTAAGCTTTTTTTCGAACAGAAGAGTAAATACACATTTAGACTGAAGAATAAAATATTGTGGCCTATCCAAGCCAAAGTAGTTTCCCCTAGAAAAATTGGAATTTTTTTCTGTCATGCCTTAGTGAGTCATCACAGACTTAACTGCTCTTGGCAAATATTTGAGGTGATTTAGTTACCTTTAAAGTTTTGATCATCTATAGAGAGAATGGTTTGATACAAGCTAGATTAAATACATTATGGTAAAGTCTCCTCTAAGAAAACAACTTACAGCATCAAAGCTATGCATAATATCATAGAGTAGTGCTAGAGATGACAAAATCCTTTCAACACACTGACAGTTAAAAAGCAGACATAATATTCAGCATGATTTTCAATTTCTGGGCTGCAACAAAGACTACAATCTGGGAGGATTTATTTGCAAAATGCTCTTAAGCAATTTGTAAGAAGATCTTCACAAGATTTAGTGAAGATCTGCAGCAGCGTCAGGCACTCTTTCACTGGTTACCTAAAGTGAGGAACAGCAGCTACAGTAACAAACACAGATAGTCAAGGACCAAGTAGAGAGGGCAGAAGGCTCACAGTGTGTAAACCAAGACAGCTGACCAGGAGGGAGATTGAACCAATCACTAAAAATTACTGTTTTACTTTTACCATGAATTAGGTTTTTTTACTGTGAATTGATAAATTTAATATCTCTAATAAAAGAATAAAAGAGGAAGTAAAAGTTGACTTCAGCTAATTTTACTGTTTAAAGTAAACCTATATGATATGAAGCTAGTAGAAGTTTTGTGAGACCCTAGGTACAGATCTGAAACAAGCATCAGACATCTAAATTTTAAAAGCTGGCCTATGTATTACAGAAAGTCCTGTCTTGGGTATAATAGAGTTCATATGTTAGAACCAGGTGGAGGCAATGATGAAATTGGCAGATAAAATGATAAACGTACCCAAGAATTGAAATAAAAACCTGATTAACCAACGTCTGCCAGAACTGGGGATTTCAGCTCAATTCTAGCTTGAGAGTGTGTTGTGGTTTCCCCCCAGCCAGCAACCAAACCCCACGCAGCTGCTCACCCACTGGAGGACTCATGGGTTGAGGTAAAGACAATTTATTAGGGAAAGCAAAAGCCATGCACACAAGTAAAGAAAAACAAGAAATTATTTCACTATGGGCAAGCAGGTGTTCAGGCATCCCCAGAAGACCCCATCAAATCTAATGGTTACTTTGGAGAACATCATCACTCCAAATGTTGCTGCTTTCCTACTACTTCTCCCCACTTTATATACTGAGCATGATGCCATATGGTCTGGAATATTCCTGTGGTCAGTTTGGTTCATCTCTCCTGGCTGTGTTTGTTCCCAGTCTCTCATTCACCTCCAATTTCCCTTGCCAGTGTGGCAGTACAAAAAGCAGAAAAGGCCTTGGTTCTGTGAAAACCCTGCTCAACCATAAAAACATCTCTCCATTTTCAGCTCTGTGTCCAGCACAAATCTAAACACAGACCCATATCAGGCACTGGAAAGAAAATTAACTCTCCATCAGCCAAAACCAGCACAGAGTGGTTTCAGCAACAAAACAATATTGACAGCAGAGTGCTTGAGAGCTTATAGTGGTGAGGCCAATTTGCTCTCTCCTGTAACTGCAGCACCAGTGCTAAAACGAAGATGGATTTCAAGACATACCCATCTTGTGTACAAGTCAGTGACTGGGAAGCTGCAATTCAGCTTCAACTCACTGAAGAATTTTTGTAATCCTATGTTAATGAAAGGGAAATAGCTTGTGTCAGAATTTTCTAAGAATTTCAAAAAGGCTGTCATTAGAGGAGAGGTGTACAAATTAGTCAAGGGTGATGATCCTGCATCTGGAGAAAAACTCCATCATGTTTTATTTTGTTCTTCTGAATGAGAGATACATAGGTACATAGAGCCTGTTAACAATGACTCATTCCGTGATACTACAGTCTGGACTTTGGTGCATGGACCTAAGCATTGAGAAACACAGCATCTTATAAGTTTGAAATCTAAATGAAAATAAATGCTATGTTTATGACAAAGAGATCAGGAAAAGTCTTTTCTTACTTTCCAAAGAGGTTGTACTTGGGCTGGGGGTGCTAAGTCGCTGAGGCTGGCTGGAGCTGTACTTGACAGACTGCTCAAGACAGAGGACTTGCAGAGAAAACTTGTGAGAAGCAGGCTGGAAGAGCAGAAAGTCCTTTGTCCCCCTCTGCCCCTGTTCTAACCAAGACTGTTTAGGAGTGTCTGACAGACTCTGAAGTGTGACTCAGGAATCCTGGCTAAGTTGGTGCTTGCAGCAGAAAAGCCATGAAGAGCGAGATAGTTGGAAATGCTAGACACAGAGACTCTGGTGGATTTTAAACTGCTGTTATTGAACATGGACTAATGGGCAGCTTTTAAGTAACTCAGATATTTGTAAGGGAGAAGCAGTACATTTAGTTGTGATAAAGGAGTGAGGGAAATGGGATAAAATGTGGTTTAGTTAAATGTTCTGAACTCTTCAGATATGAACAAGGCTTAAATGATATTTCAAAAACCATTTCTGTGTTTTTGATTGTGTCAAATTCTCAGAGCAGCAATAAGTACTGCAAACAGGTCAGTTCAAGTTGGGGATTGTTTGTTTCATTTACTAAAAATAAGAAAACGGCCCTGGCTCAATAATACATGTCATTTTTCTCCCATTTGAAGCTCTGTACTTGAACTGAGATTCACATAATATGGAAACAGAAATAAGACCATGAGGAATAGAATATCCTTAGCCATGCTTATTTTTCCTCATACCATATCTTGTATGTTTCTCCAATGTATACAGTTTAAACTGCTTATCTTCATGCAGTGAGGATAAGTTGTAAATAACCATTACAGAAGCAATTTCTAAGAGAATATAGCCAGCCTATATGATGTGCAATTTACTTCCCATTACAAAGAAGATCCTTTTGTTATGACTGTACTAATACTCACCACATCCAAAAACCTATAAATTACTTTCACTCATCAAAGTGGGACACATATGTATATCTAGAAATGACACTGTTCTGGCTCCTAATTATCTGGAAGCACAAAATGGGTATCAGGGTCACACACCTCTGCTTAGAGCAGCCATCAGTGCAGCCAGAGCTATAGAATAGTTAATGTAAAGAACAAATACATTAAATTGTAAGTGCTTCTTTCCCCAGAAGGAATGAAATCCATGTAATCCATGTAATTACAATTTCATGTAATCCACAGCAGTGTTTATAAATGAATATGAATTGAATATATGTGCAGTGTTGAAGAGATCTCTGAGGTTAACAGGGATGAGGGCAGGAATTTTAATCACTTAATGACTCCTCTTTGTTGGTAGTGGTGGCTGCCTCCTTTATTTTAGATAAATAATTGAAAATGTGGTAATCTGATGCTAAAGCAAGTACTCATTTTTAATTGCAATGTTGCTTTTAACAGAGATACAGACTATTCTGTGCCTGAAGTCATAATTCAGTTTTCGCTCAAGAAATTCTTCACTTGCACCTGCAACAGCTGCTTTCAGATATACAAAAAATCTACCTCCAAGCCATGCTTGACATTAAAAGTTATGTGTCTTCTTCTTTAACATTCTACTGGTGTTCAAAAGCACCAAAATAATATGCAAAAAAAAGCCACATTGTATCAAATCCCTGATGGATCCAAATTACAATCGATACGCTAAAAAGATACTTTGGAAGACATAAACCAAGGATTGTATAAAAATTCACTTAGGTTTGGAAGCAATCTACAGCAAACCAAAACGCTTGAGATAGAGTCACAGAACCCCAGATGGCAAAGGCAATCAAGGATAAAGGGAAAAATCAGCAAACTAAGAATAAAGGAGAAACAAGCTATGTGTTCTTTGAGCCCTCAGGTAGAAGAATTGGTGTCCAGAATATTATATGTGTAACTATGGGGAAGAACAGTGGAGGAGCATTGCCTTCCACTTTTCTCCAAATGCCATTCAGCTTTCAAGTTGAGAGTACTTGTCATTGCTGTGCTTTGTTTTGGATAGGTGATGGGCAAATCTGTACTGAGGTGTACTGGTGTTCAAGGCTCATCAACATCCCCTTTTCCCACAGTGCTTTGTCTTTTATTGCACCTTCCAGCCAGCTCTACTGGACCTATAGCTCTTTGTCATGTATGACTGCAACGGTATCATGGTAGTAGTGACTACCAGAAATCATGTGTGTTTAGACCTGCCAGCTTGTCCTGGTCTGCTGATGACAGAACCTGTTCATTCATCTCTTGTGACACATAAGCTGTCTGCTTGAAGGCATGGTTTATGAGTAAAATCTCTCATAGACCTTTGAGGAGGTGGAAAATGAAGCTGAATTAAAACTTTTTATTGTTCCCCTCCTGCCTTTCTGTTCACTGCAAACACTGTGCCCTCTTAAGAGTTAGGACGCAGCTCTTTGGCCTTGGGAAGGGCAGCCACTAAGGCTGCCTTTCCAACTCTATCCTCCCAAAGGAATGGGGTATGAAAGCTACAAGATGCATGGTACAGTGGAAAGCACAGCAGCACTTCACATCCTCAATGCTGAAAAATTCCTTGACATCCTTCTGGGCTCAATACTCCTTGTGCAGATAAGCCAGTTGTATTGGCATGTCTGAATGAACCTGGGTGCAGATAAAGACCACAGCGTCAATTAGCAAAGGAAGACTGAGACATTTACTGTCAGCAAGAAGCTCATCTTGGCAGTGTGACAGGGTATGAAAACCAAATGGCACCCTGAGATCCAATAAATAGCTGTGCAGGTTCCAAATTTTGTTTCGTTTGTTGATCAAAATAAGACACACAGATCACACTAGATTGGATGTTGGCTTCAACCCTCACACTGAAAGTTGTAAGCAAAATCCATCCCCTTTGTATGCTCAGGTTATATCCATGCAGCATCTGACCATCCTCTGTTTAAGAACTTTATCTCCCTTACTCACCCTTGGACTGGGCTCTGAATATTTCGCTATTCTCCTTTTACATTTGAGATTATTGAAGTTGATGGATATTTCATAGTAAATAGCTCCTTTCAGGCTCACGTTGTTTAGCACTTCAGCAAAATCTTTACACAAGATGAGAAATGCTTCAGAAAGACTCACAATGAATACCAAAGATGATTTATTTTCATTCATGGATGTTGCTTCAATGGATAGCATAGCAAGTTTTGCTTTGTAATATGTGCTTCCCCTATGAGACAGTCCAGACAAAATCACTTCATTTACAATAGGAAACAAAAAGGTTATGTTTGGACCTTTAGCTGGAATTAATTTCTGTTGACTGAGTAATATATATGTAGTGTTTAACTTACCTGTTGTGTCTATTTAAGGTCCTGCATGATGCCTGGGAAACTTTCAATTCTTCCTTGTCTATCAGAGTCAGCCTAATCTCTGTGGAGATGCACACCTAGAAATTCTGAGTGTGGTCACAGAAGATTTTAATACATATTATACTAATAGCACATTTACAACAAGAGGTGGGTACTTTCATCCTTTTAGCAAATGAAACCTCTACAACCATACAGGAAATTATAGGAAACATTTGCAACGTGAGTGCATGCTTGTTTTTGAAAAATACTCTTAGCTTTCCTTTTTTCACAGGCTGGCATTATGCCATGTGTACAAAAGACTTGAATACTCCAGTCAGGAAGATCAAAACATTCTGTGGGCCTGACTGCTTCTTGGCAACAGGATGAAGTGTCCTACATGTGTGGCATACTGCTGTGACGTGTCCCACCCTGTGCAGAGTGCCCAGTGTCATTGGGAGTGGTGTTGAAAAGACCTCCATGGTCAGAGTGGTGAAATTTATCTTTCCTGCATGCAGTTTAGAGATTGGCCCCAGAGACAGGATCTATCTGGGCAGGGGAGATGCAAAGTCTAAGCTTTTGCTTTGGATTCAGAGGGAGCAATGTTTGAGCTCTAATCTCATACTCCCCAAGAGTTTTATTATGTGGGGTTTTTTTAATTTTCTACTCAAGCTTAAGGCATCAAGGATATTTTGACATTTTCCTTTTTTTTTTTTTCCTAAGTCGTGGTATGTAACTGTTGTCAGACAGTCTTTTTGAAGGGAAAAAAAGGAAAGGTTGTTTTCTGTTTCTTCTTCCCAGAGGCCATTAGTGTTGTATGTTTTTGTTTTAGACTTGCCTTCTAGTTCTCTGCCAATATATGTCCCCATCTTTTCTCTGCTCTCTGGCTAGAGGGAACACGCAAGGCAGATCCCACACGGTAGTCAAACTGGGCCCAAATGAAGTATTTTGCTTTTTTTTAATCAGTTTTATCTGTGCGTTTGTTATTTTTTTTTCTTTCTTTCTCTCTCCTCTCTTCCCACATGGTCCTGATACATCAATAAATCGGCTCAAACTCCTCAGCAGTGCTTTTTTTCTGGCTCTGTGGGTTCCTGTTTTGTGCCAGTGACACTTGGTGGAGCCTGGCTGCCAGACCAGGTGGTTTGTAGCTGCCCTGCTGCCCAGGCTGCCTGTAGGAGTGCACTCCCAGCATAGCCTCTCCATGCCCTGCTGTGCAGGCAAATGTGTTGCTCTGCCCTTTGAGTAGCAGAATTAGAAGTGGGTTGAAGTAGGAAATGTTTGCATACAGCTCTGGCAATCAATTATTCTATTCAGTCAATTTTATTGCCCTGACACCCTTATAAATAAATACAAGCAGCATTTCCATTCTTCTATTTCTGCTGTGTTAGCAAGCAACTGTTTGAGAGGGCTGGATCTGTGCTCGTAACATCAACACAGTAGTATTTTCTAGTATATGGGCAGAAATCACAAAAATCTGGGTTAATATACTGAACATACAGACAAACTGATTGCTCTGGTGCTCCTGCAGCAGAAATCTAAGTTTTCCTCTAAGATTATGAACGGCTATGAAAGAGCGTTGTGGCTTGCTACTTCCATTGTCGCTACTTGGAGTACAGTGTGAGGGGAGCAAGGAACAAACTGCTATAAACCTATTGATCTTGTGTCCAAATATCCTTGCCTTGTTCATGTCCCCAGGGGTGTATAGGGAATGTATGATTTAAAACATGCATTAGTATGGCAAGCAGTGAATACCAGTCCCAATGCTTAATTCGTCAGCCTTCTCCTTCTGCTTAACCATTCCCTTGATAACAGCATTGGGTGCTCAGGACAAGCAGGCATCTAGAGAGTGTAACAGGTTAGAAAAATCAGACTTCTAGTCTCCAGGAGTATGAAACAGAAAAGGGTTCAGGATAACTGCTGTTTCTGCTCTACAGAGGTGTTGAAGCAACTGTTTCTCTGTGTAGCTACATGCAAGCAAGATTTGTTTTTCTGCATTCAATTCTGTGCTTGGTAATATTGTGACACTTGAACTTCCACATAGATCAGGTTATCCAGCTTCTCTAAGGATATTCATTTACTTGAGTATAGACTTAACTTTAAAAGATAGAAGAAGCAGGCACCACTCATAGTGTCCTGTTCTGACTTCCTTTTCCACCTTTATCTCTTTCAAAAGCTTGTGAAAATGTGAGAGACAGCCAGGTTCTTCTCTCAGCAGGTAACCTCTCAGACTTGGAACAGAATTCTTAACCCAGTTCTTGTTTTTTTTAAATATGACCTATTTCAGGGCTCATTTCACAGCAAGGTGTGCTGAAAACAGATTTTTTTTCTTTGGTCACTGTGCTTGTTTTCATGTTTCTTCAGACCCTTTTGTGCCATCCTGATTACTCTGTTTTGCTCTCGGAAGTTCTCCCATATTTTTCCCCTCTCTAGTTCCAGATGCTTTGACAAGATAGAATCAGAGTTGCTCAAGTGGATCATGGGGCAAATATTGCAAAAATAAGAGCTGCTCAGCCTGGGATCTGACCTTGAGTCCTCTGATCCGTCACACGCCTCTCCCCTGCCTGTACCATTTGTAACCCACAGAAAGTGAGGGTTTTGGAGTCACAGTGAAGAATCTCTGTTCTGTATTTGCCAAGCACTTCTGGGTGTTGCAAGGTCCAGCAGTGCTTAAAACTAGGTGCTAGTTCTGGGGGAAGAAATAATGAGTTTGATTTGGGAATGAAATAGGACATAAGCTCTTATGGAACAAGTAAATCCCAGTATTAGGCACTCCAACGTGCTGAATTCAGTGATATCTGCACTGAAATATCAAGGGGAGGAGCATGTCTGCCACTTTTGCCTCCTATGTAGCTTTACAAAAATGGAAGAATAAGTAAATAAAACAACTTCTTAGAGTCTCCTATATAACCCAGGTTTAATGCAGTCAGAGAAGCAGTAGGAAAGTAGGGTTTCTATGCTTTTCATGAAAACAAAAACTATGATGAGAAAGTCTCCACAGCTAAACTTCATTGGTAAAACATCTGTAATGTCATCTTACTTCAGGGAGGTTTCTAAAACCTTGAGTAGCAGTAAGTGCCTGGGCCAGACAGCAGGCTCAGAACAAAAGTTCTCTGATTCTGTTCACTCAAATGCTGCAGCTCCTGGTGTAGGGAATTCCCAATCCAAGGGTAGTAATTTCCATTTAATAGTCCTTAACTTCTCTACATCTAATTACATTTTGAATCTATTTAGAATTCTGCTCTCCACAGCCTCCTGCAACACATGGTTCTATGACTTAAATAAGCTCAGTTTTACACCTGTAGCTATAGAATCACAGGATGATTTGAGTTGAAAGGGACCTTAAAGATGACCTGTTCCAACCCTCTGCCATGGGCAGTTTGATAATTTAATTTGATATCCCTTTGTTCTGACATTATGAGGATCTGACTAATATTTCTTCTTCATCTACTAATTATTTTATAATACATCTACCATATTCCCACCTGTGATTCCTTTCACGATCTTAAAAATCCTAATTAATTTAATCTCTCATCATGTCATACCTTTGATCAAATTTTTCACAATTTTCTCTATTTATGTTGCATCTTTTTTTAAACAGGAGACCAGGACTTCGTATAGGAATCAAGACAGAGATGTCCTTAATAAACACAGTAACATTTAATACTTACTTTGCCATCTCTTTCTGTCTAGTAATTCCAATAGTTCCACTTATTCTTTGTCATCACAGATACAAAAAGGATGTTTTCAGAGAACTATCTTCAGTGACTTCAAAATCTCTTCCTTAGTAATGACAGGTGATTTCAAACCTACTATCATATTCAGGTAGTTAGGTCTGTTTATTCCTCATATAGGTTCCTTTGTCTTTACCCACACTGTGATTTTAACTGTACTGTTTTGAATGGAATTTCACCAGTGTTGTTAAATATCATGGGATTCTCTGAAATCCACCCTCTCCATAAGTCTGCTTTGCTCCTTTGAACTATATTCATGTATTTTCTAACTTACTGAATTGCTGAAAATGCAGATCTTTTTAAGAGCTTGCTTGCCTTTTAAATTTTTAACCTACAAGAGGCAACTGAGGGCTGGTGAAAAGCCAGTTTTGTAAACAGCGAGTTGCTGCTCAAAAGCAGGTAAAACACCATCATACTTTCAAACCCATCCTTTTAAAATTCTGTCTTTTCAAAACATTGTGTTTTTCAAAACATGTCTTCTGAACACATGTAAGGATAAAATCGAATTGTGACGCTGTTTTCTAAATTTTAAATACTATTGGGGGTGAAACTGGTGACTAGCTTGACAAAGAGTATGCGTCTAATGGTACCTCCCTTGGCTATCCAGCTATATTTTGTCCTGAAACCTGAAGGATTTTGGTCTTCATCAGGAGTGTAAGCAATCTTGCATGAATAGCTAAACTACAGAATTTGTCAGAACAGATATTTTTCTTTTGAAAATGACAGTGGAGAAAGGTTGATGTAGCCAACGAGTAACATGTGTTCTCATAACATCTGTTTTTGTTTTTCCTACCAGATACAATACTGGATTTAGCCCTAATTTAGCCCTCTTTTTTTTTTTTTACTCTAAAACTGAAAACATGCCACATCCAAAGACAAATTTTAAAAGTATTTGCTTTAATGTAAATGAACAATGAAATTAATTTGCATTGGATTTCTTTTCTTTTAATTTAGATTTTATTTATTTTTATTTTTACTTTTATTTATATATATATTTTTTTTTTTTTTTTTTAAGAAGAG
>VZTT01038832.1:44880-59217 GCA_013400855.1 Buphagus erythrorhynchus | reverse complement strand
ATAATAATAATAATAATAACACATCCTCAAACTTCAGGCTCTCTCTAAATAAGCACATGATCAGGATGGCAGCTGGTGAAATAACTGTGCATCAGTTCTTTAGCTTGTGGAATGGAACAAGTTATATGTTGGAAATAAATGTACCTGCACAGCCTGTTTCTGCTGAGATTACTCATACACCAGCTACTCTGCTGATTCATTCTGTGGAATTATTTTCAGAATGTCAGAGCTGAGGGAAAAAATTGGGTTTTCTTCTGCAAGTAGAAGAATTTTTAAACTGATGGGAACTCATGTAAGTTGTTTTTATTGAGTACATTTAGGGACTAAGTCTGCTCAGCAACTAGAGAGTGTCTCATGAATGCACTTCTGTCTTTTAGCAGTTTAAGAATGGTAAAATTCAATATGTGCTGGCTAATTCTTATTAAATTCTCTTAGTAGTTGTGAGCTGTTATGTCATTAGGCAAAAAAAAAAAATCTTAAACTTGAATTTATGTATTTTCCCCTGTCATAAACATGTGCATTCTACCAATATTTTTAATATTTGTGTTGTTTATTGTTAAACTACTCTTTTTCAATTAAGAGTTATTTTACTTAGAATGTGTGGAAATAATTTCAAGGAAAGCAGGTGAAATTTTGACAGGTCACATTCACATTTAGAAATGTTTTGTCAGTCCAACTGCTTCCCATGGTTTGAAAGAGGATCCTGGCCAGATTAATCCCTTGTAGTGCTTTCCTAATGTCAGTGGAGTTGCAGGAGGAAGGGGTAATTCTACAAATTCTATATTGCTGTTAATCAAAGGCCTGGCTGAGTCAGGCTGTCAGTATTAGTGAATTAAAATTCCCTGTAAACCCAGAGGAGGTCAACCCACAAATCTGCAGCCCTGCTGTGTTATTTGTAAGGACAACCCGTGCCACTTGCAGCTTCTCCCCTGGGCTCTGGCCAAAAAGAGCACCCTGGCTTTCTCCTTTCACTGATTTGTGCCAGGATGAGCTCCTTTTGTCAAGCAGAACTCTCAGTTCTGATAACTGGGTGGAGACATGGCACAGGGCAGGGCTGGAGGTGTGAATCTTTCAGTGGTGTCTGTAAAAGTTTATTTAGTTTTCCCTGTCTGAAGTTGAAAACAGCAGATTTCAGTACTTTGAATTCTGAGGGGCAGGTACAGGAGCCTGGGAACTGGAACTAATCCTTTCTGACAAGCCTCTCTTCTCTGTCGTGTGTGGAAGGAGTTTCACAAAAACTAGATACAGCCTGAAATCCCCATCTGATGACATTTGATAGATTACCCTTGGCAATATTCACCAATAAAGGTTGCCTTGCTAGAAGAGCATCACCTGCTCTCAAACAAGCAGCACAAGCAAGTTGGTATCTAAGCAGTGATTTTGTGTTGTGTGGAAAAGAACAG
Organism: Buphagus erythrorhynchus; assembly: GCA_013400855.1. NCBI lineage: Eukaryota > Metazoa > Chordata > Aves > Passeriformes > Sturnidae > Buphagus > Buphagus erythrorhynchus. The sequence goes on along the minus strand of VZTT01038832.1, from coordinate 57,814 downwards.
CTGTTCTCTGGAAACCTGGCTTGAAGCAAGACTTGAATTGTTTGGCAGAGGTGTTTTTACTTTTTCTTTCTTCCACAATTTTTAAAAATTTTATTATTCATATCAGTGAAAGTAAAGGTACCAAATGGAAAGGCATTGTAGGGCTGTGAACAAGAAGAAAACCACAGTCTGCTGCATCATCCCCAGCTGCACTCAGTGACCAAGATAATTTTCCTTTTATTTTTTCTCCAGTTAAAATAATATCTCTCCACTAGCAGTTGCTAAAGTTCAGTTAGCCTGAATAACACCTGTGTTTCCCACATGAGCTCTCTTCAACATTTGGATGAGGCTGAGATGTATCTCTGAGATCAGCCCCAGCAGTTAACAGCTCTATTTTGTACATAAATATACAATTTTTTAAACTATACATTCCTATATTTTCTTCCTGTCCCTTCCATTTAAGTACTCACAAACATGATTTTTAACTGGCTTCTGACAGCAAGTAAGGACAATTTGCAAACTATTTCACTTTATTTTTCTTGCACCAAGACACCTTGGTTTGAAATGTTGCTGAAAGCAGAATTCTAAATAGAAAGACTAAAGGGGTCCTTTAATCTCACAAAGGCTTCTGTAAATATAAATCAGTTTCATAAACATAAATGTATTTTCTAGTCTGTTACACCTGATGGTTTTTCTTCAGCAATCAAAATATAAATAGTTCAAAAAGTTGACAGCAGCAGGTGTCTTAGTTATTTAGGATTAAATGCCTCTTCCACTATGAGATTAAGGTTCCTCCCACATATTCACATTTATTTTCCTGTTGCTCTTGTCAGATGCTCTTAAAACATTAACCAGGTCACTCCAAGTCATGAGATTTATTAGAGTTGTGCATTGTTAATCACCACTTGTGCCACATTAATTCTACTCAGAACTCCTGTAATGAACCAAAATTTAGGGTTAATAATTTCCAAATTTATATTTCAGATCTTGGTTTTAGTGCCTGCTGCCTGTAAGAGGAAAATTGAATTCCAGAACTACTGATAGGAGGGTTTTTTTCAGATTTTAAGTTAAAGACACCACTCTGGTAGGATGAAAATTAATGTTAGAGTTAAATAAATAAAGCCCAGTTTGCTATGTGTTCTTCTCAGATTATCACAGGCTTCCTAAACAATTGCCATTTTGATATTTGTGGAGAGAAGTGAACTGATTCATACAAATGTGAGCATATTTTTTTTGTATTATCTAAAATCTTCAACGTCTTAATTTTCTCTGGCTCAATGATAGAGAGCTAGGGACACTTAATAATTTGTGTACATTTATGGACTTTGAAAATGTTTTTTCCAAAGCTTCTTTCAATATCCTTCATTGCTACAGAGCCTTATCTATTTCTCAGTAAAACCTGTGGAATATTGAGTGGCAGCATGTGCTGCATCAGGGAGGTCACTCTTGATCACTGATCAGCCAGGCCCAACTAGAACTGTCTCCATTTCCTTTAAATTAATTGTTTTAAGGCCAAAAGTTTGAATAATTTTCACAGAGCAATCTGAATTATAGAAGAAGCAAATAAGTCCACAGGTTTGCCAAATATGATTTATTTTCATATTTGTGGCGCTTAATGGTTTTTGTAAATTTCAATTTGTGTTAGATAATTTATATCAGCTTCAATTTACATCAAATTTGCAAGTACATGGGTGTCTCTTTATGGTTAAGGGAATTAATAATCTGAAATTACCAGACACCCATATTAATCAAATGCCTTATTACAAGTAGAATGACTCTTATTATCATACATATGAGATAAAAGAAATGCTAATTGCCTTGGTTTGGAGCAATTATTCAGTAGTTATCTAGACAATGACAGTGTAGGCACTATTATAGCTTCTTTATCTTTCAAGTAATGATGTTCACAGAAGCAGCTCTGCTTGTCTGAGGTGGGGTAACTCCAGTTAGTCGTGTGGTATAAATATTTTACTAATTTTAGAAACATCTGTTTCTAACTGGATGTATTTGCATGTACACAGATCATGCACGTAATGTAGGGAACTATGAGTTTCTATAACCTACAACCCCAAATTTTTCTCTAATTCCTTGAACCATTAATACAAAATGTTTATGGTTAGATTGTAAATCCAAACATAGTTAATGTGGTTTTTTTCTGTCTTTGCTTTTTTGTGTGGGTTTCTAAGACCAGGAGCACTTTTCTCCAATATTTCTCCTTTTCCATTAGCAATGGTATACTACTGGAAAATAACAAATTATAGTTCAAATTAGCCTAATGTATGTTTACTCCTCTACACTAATGCTGTCTATCCCCCACACACTGTGATTACTACTTGCTTGATTTTGTTACTTTCAAACAACAAGGCCTGGCTCTTGCACAGTTCAGCTAAAACCAGAATAACCCAATTTTCTCTACAGAATTCTGGTAATGCACTAAGGTGATCATTTTCTATGTTAAAACCAGCTAATAATGGAACCATTTGTGGTGGTTTGCTGCATCAGGTGGATAAGTCATAATGGAAGTTCTTTCAGTGTTTGTAGTTACAAAATGTGTGTATGGCTGGATTATGTGTGCAGAGCACTGACACAACACACTTTTGGGAAATCCAAAATGAAATAATGTTGTTCTCTTCCTAGTTTATCCTTTTTTACAAAAACAGGAAATTTTTCTTTTGTTTTCTCTCTTTCTTTCCCCCCCCTAAAGATAGGGAAAAAAAGAAAAGCAACAAATGGATTACTCAAATTATGCAATTTATTTCTTCCAACAAAAGTTGAACATTCTTTTTTCAAAAATATAGCTAACAATTTTGATTAGTCCAGACAATAAATATAAGTGGCTGTCTGAAGAAGAAACAGGTTTTATTCTGCAATTTCATGTCTTCAAAAGGGCATTTTAACAAATTTTATGATATTTTAATCTAATTTTTCCTGATATACTTCCTTAAAAAAAAAAGTTTTGGCATAGAATGATGACTCTGTGTATTGACTAGTTAACTCAAATACCCAGTAGTTTGAAAGCTTCTGATATTTGAATATGGACTTGTGTCTTTACTACTGCCTAGTCCATGGAAGAATGAACAATTGGGAAATCCTGAAACAGTAGCATCACTCTTTTCTAACATTAACCAGAACTCTCAGGTCAAGATGGCAAAAGAAAATATTGATGTTTGTTCTATTCCCTTGTTTTAGAAGTACTTTTGTTTAATAATTTTTTTCAGCCCAAAATTCAAAGTTTCTAAAGGGCTGGATTATAGGTTTTGATAATGTAATCATGTAAGAAATCCAAATTTTGGAACATTTCTCCCTCCTCTTCCACCTCTGTTCAACATTTGATATAAAGCTCTTGTATTGTGGAGCTCAGTCTGTGGTTCACTGTGTCCCTCATTCCATGTCTAGCACTTCATTAAAGCTCCTCTCTTGTTTCAGCCAATTTTTTTCTTGCTAAGATCAGTTGCTACGAGGGATCTTGTGAAGTTTTCATGTCTTTTAAAACATACCTTTTGTCTTCAAACTGGAAGGGACAAATTATTTCTCCTGTGTGCCCATGAAATTGCTGTTGCTGAGAGACCTTTCCTGCCAGCAGAGCTGTGTGAGGTTTGGAGCCCAATATGGCCCTGAGCCCTTTGGGGCACCCCAGATCAGGGCTGAGCCAGAAAATCCAGTGAAACCCAAGCATAAGACATTTTTGCTTTCCTACAGTGAATGTAACTTGGTAAAGGCTTAAGATTTACACAAACTTGATCACAAACTGAGCTGGAGCAGTTTTCAGCGTATGCACTCTGAGCCTGTAGGAAAACATCCTCATTTAGCAGCAGGTTAGGAGAGGTGGTATATGCTCATGAACTGTTGGAGTTGAAATGATGCATATCCACTTGCTGAATTTTTTAAGAGTATGGATACTGGTGGATTCAAATCACAGAATAGTCCCTAAACCCCTCAGCTGTCTCTAATGCCCTTCAATTTCATGTATTTGAAGGGGATAGATTGTAAATGATTTCCATACTTTGAATTTCCTTGCACCTGCATAAATCAAATATCCAGAGCTGCTTTTTGTTTCCTCACAGGTCAGAGAGAATGTCTTCCCCAGACTCTGTGAACGATTTTTTTTTTCAACTCAAAAACAAGCCTTCAGATCTTTGATTTTCTGTTTGTGGCCTGCTAAAACATCTGTTGATTGGATTTAGAAAAGAATTTTTATTAGAGGAACCAATATCAATAAAAGCCTTGATGGGAAGAGGGAGGGAGAAAGCTCAAATTGGTTGGTGTACAAGAGCTGTGGTGATGCATTAGCCAGTAATGCCTGGTGATAGACCCAGAGTGCCAGACTGTCACCCCTGCTCAAGGGCTGGCTGCAGTGGCCATGCCTCACCTGACAAAAGGGATTTGGTGCTTAATTTAAAGCTCTGCTCCAGCAACAGAACAGGGTGCTTAATACTGCATTAGTGAGAGAGCACAGAGCATCCAGCTCAATAAAATAGATTTTTTTCACCCCACTCTACAAATAAGATGAGAAAGTAGATAATGTGTCATTTGCAGCTTTTGTGATGTGAATAGAAAATCTGTCCCAGCAAATGTTGGCCCTACGTTTTCCTTCTTAAATGAAATGGAACAGACTGAGAACTTCTCATTATTTAAAAAATTCTTCCAAAAGTGTTGATGGTGAAAATGATCCCAAGTTATTCTGAAGATTTAAAGCACTGCTGATAATGACAGAACACGAGGTGTTTGCAGCCAGTCATTCTTCTGATGCAACAGGAGGGAATGATTTCATAGTACAGGATAATGAGGAAAGAATGAAGGATTTCAGAGTTGAAACCTTCTGTTTGTTGTGAGAAGAAAGCTGATGAAAATTGAGCTGTCCCTTAACTGAGTGTGATGTTTGCAGTTATATTTTGACTGCCATTGTACCACTGCAGGTTACACCTCCAACACTATCAAAATTAGTAAAGATTATTTTCTACTGATGCCAATGTGAATTGATGCAGTTCATCAGGCAAAGAATTGCTCTAAATCAAGAGGAGAAACTTATTTTGGTGTCACATTCACACATATATAATATATATGGAAAAGCTGTCTTATAAGATGTCTATCCCATTATGCAAGAACGTGTGAAAATTCCAACCCGACCAAAGATTCAGCACTATTATTTAAAACTGGACAATTTTTGGACAATTTAATCACAGATTATAACTTCTCTTCTAATACTGCATAAATTACATGCAGCCCTTAATTTTATGGTATTTTTGTAAATTTAGAAGAGGGTAAACATTTAAGATAGAGTAATATATATGGGTATAATCTCATAGGATGATTTATTTATAAGCAAAAGGGGTATCCCACTTTGGAAAGCATTCACATTTCTGTGCTCCATGGTGACTAACTTTGGATCCAAGACCTTTTCTGTGGAGAGTTTCTCCCTCCCCAGCCAGAGTTCATAATCACAGAAAATTAATGTCAAATTTTGTGAAGTCCTCTCGGAGATGACAAGTAAAAGACTTCTCACCTTCAGGGAAACACAAAATACTCAAGTTTTCACACCTTTTATAAACTCCTTTGTGTCAGGAACTGCAAAAATATATTTGTCTGTTTGTTCAGAAAGCCTTTCTTTCTCCAGGCAGTGTCTTGTGTATTTGTGCAGGTTTTGTGATGTGATAACAGAAGTTGCAGCAGTATGGAATAAAAAGTATAACTGAATATAGGGGCAGATAATTTATAGAGGCCTCATTTTTTCATTTTTTAATTCTTTTGTCTACCAGCCTTATATTTAAGCAGGGTATATTTTTGGGAGCATGAGTGGGATTAGATTTCTAATCCTATGCATGAATTTGTCCTGATTCTATTTACATTTTCATTGACTTTTGTAATTTTTTCCTTCTTTTGTGCAGAGACACACATGCATGTATATATTTTTTTGCTTCTCATTGTTTGCTTGACATAAATTTTAGTGTTATAAGAAGCTTGGAAAAGATCTTTTGCTTAAATTTTTCACGTCTTGCATTCCAAATACAAAGACAGTTAAAGATTTGTGATGCAGAAGTCAGAAGTAGGTAGAGATGGGGACCTGGTCATTTTCTGCAGGACATAATCCTGTGGTCATTCTGGCCTTAGCACAGGTCCCTCTGGTGACCACGATTTGGAAACCAGAAGTAGAAGGCTTTAATTGATCTTGATGTATTCAGTAATCATTGTTCTTTCATTTGGCAACTGCAGCCATTGACTAGGAACACAATGCAACTGAGATTCAAAAAAGGATACAGAGATGAAGTGTTAAAATGAAATATTCTGAAGGCACATTTGTACCTTTTAGGATAATCACTTATTAGATTTTTTTTTCTTCCTAGAGTCCCAAGTTCCTGATAGCTGTGGGAAATTCAGTGAGCTCATGGAAACCCTTACTACATTTCTCTCTCATTTCTTAGAAATTGTGCTTTTATCCACCAAATGTTACACATTTTCTCTCTTGCACTCCATTATCTGTGTTTACAAGCAGATGCTGCAGCTCAGAATAGCCTGAGGTGCAATTTCCTCTCAAAAAACCCACCTGTGTTGTCCTTTAAAGTTTGGTAAATGGTGCTGTACAAAGCTATAGCCAGTTTTTCTGCCTGAATTAACATCTTGGAATCGTAAAGCAAAGACATAAATATCACACCAATGGGGCACATAATGTTCATAAAATTATTGCTGTCATACTGAGATTCCTCACAGACACCTCCTCTGAGTGCTCTCTTGCTTGTTATTTGGGGTGAGGTTGATGTATTGCTGCATCACTAAGTTTTGCTTTCCAAAACAATTTGCCAGGTACATCAATATTCCTATACCTGGTTACATTTTTTCCTCCCTGTATATTGACTGCAAGCTTTTTCAATTTATGTATAGCAGATTTTTGACAAAATCTCTTCACAGTTTCTTTCATGTGTTAATTTATTTCTTTTTTTATTTTCCTATAATGCTGTAGAACTGGTATCTGGGATGTATTCATGTATTCTTTTATTTTTGTTTCTTACTATTCTTCCACTTTTTAAATCTTTCTACCTGTTATTTCTGTGAATAGCAAGTAAAAACCCCACCCCAAACTCAAGAACAAAATGTTACATAAATATTCAAAATATTCTTGTATTGAGCAGTAAAAAGGAAATCAAAGTTGAATGGAAAGGAAGCAAAGCAGAGCTTAGGCTGTTTTAATCGTGGGGGGAAGTGTCACTTTCAAAATGAAATATTCTCAGGTTTCAGCACTAGAGATAATTATTTAGAGAAAAAAATAGGTCTTTTTAAAGAATACTTTTACTGAGCAGTAAAGGAAAGCTCAGGAATGTCATTAAATGAGGAAAATGAGGTGATTGTTCCATGCTGTCAAATATTTTTGGAGAAGTCGGCTCTCCAGGGTCCTGAATTCTTGATACAAAGTGTGCCTTGATGAATAGCAGATGCTCCAGTGAGGATGCAGGCTGTTTTGGGAGACCTTTGACTGAGCTTGCCCATAGTGGAGAACCTCAAATTCATGGTAGGAATGGAACTCTGCCAAGATGTCAACCCATCTCTGTCTAAGGGAGAATTTGAGACCTGCTCAGCTCTGCACCTCCTGGTGATGGCCCCAAGTGCAGAGCTGCCTTTGTGCCCCATGCCTGGCCAAAACCCCTCCCCAGTCCCTTTCTGCAGCAGTGTCACTCAGTGTCCCCACCCCGGGACCTTGGAGAGCATCTGTCCCACTGTTGTGAGGAGAGGAACAGAAACTTGGTTTTGTTTTGGAGTCCTCCATCAGCCTCATGCTCTGCCCTCCCACTCTGACCTCTGTACAAGGGAATCAGGGGCTGGCTGGTCTCAGGCAGTACTGCAGACCCAAAACACATCCCAAAGTTCTTAGGGACAGGGTGCTTGGCCACAGTGAACCTGGGGGCAGACTGAGTCCCTCTGTTTACTGCAGACCCAAAACACATCCCAAAGTTCCTAGGGACAGGGTGCTTGGCCACAGTGAACCTGGGGGCAGACACTGTTTGCTGCAGACACCATCAATTCCTCACAGCATCGTGTCCTCTGAGGGTGCATCCCCTAAGGGACAGATGGCAAAAAAGGAGAGGATTTTCTGGCTGATTGCTCCTGAATTTCCTATCCATTATTTCCTCTCCCATTGTGCAGTTGCCTGTGGATCCAAGCATGCAGAGCCAGATCTATTCCATTCCTCAAGACACACTTTTGTTTCCTTCTTCAGGGGATCATCAGGGGTCACCCAACCCAAGCCATCTTGGACTTGGAAACAAACACTGAGACATCACCCACTTCATGTTTCCCTCTCTTTGTTCAAGGGGGGAGATGGAGCATAAATCATAAAATGTCTCTCCTAAACCCTTTGCAGTTATTTCCAAGAATCACTGAAGGTGCTCTTGTTGGTGGGCCCACTCAGTCTTGTGAGATGTTTTTGTGGCAGAGTTACTTACACATCTTACACCATCTGGAAAGAGAAATCAGGTGGGTTTAGATGCAGAGGAGTCTGAAAATGATCCAGGGGATCTGAATGTAGACTCAGGGTTAACAGATCCTGGCACAGATGGCATCAAGAATGAAGACTCATTACTCAGATCCTGGTTTGCAGTTTGATCTATAGACTTCTCAACACTGAAGTGCTCCTATGGCCTCCAAAGTCTTAAAGTGTTCACAGTCAAAAGAGTTTGTGAAATTATTCCATCTGTGGTTGGTTGGGATGATTCCAGGCAAGCAAGCAGTATAATCACACATTTGAAAGTTATTCTGATTCATGATTTCTGCATTCTTGAGCTATTTTAGATGTCTCTTTTTGAATCTCATTCATTGTGGAGTGATGCTGTGCACAGCATAAGAATTGTGTGGTGCATGAAATGGTGTGAGGGAAGCCAGGGCTCTGTTCCCAGTGGTGCTGTTGTCACCTTGAGCAAGGAACTTCTTCTTGTGTCCCTTCACACAATTTTACCTTGAAAATTTGGCCTAGAAATTGTCTAGAGCTTTGCTGCTGCTGTAACTAGGAATGATTTTCAAGATTCTGGTGCACCAGCTCAGCAAATAATGCTTTACTCTATGAATACTGGGGGCTTCTTTATCCTCCCTTCTATGTTCTGAAAGAAATTTATTTGTTGGCCAAATTTGTTAAAGGCATGCAGCATCAGCTTTGGTTTTGGCAATAATATAACAGATAGGATACGGTGTGTTTCCAAATATAGAATTAACTTGGGTTTGACTGATTATTTTCCATAGCTGGAAGATTTTTTTTTTCCTATGGTCAGGCACAAATTTTTCCCACTTACAGGATAAACTGCTATTGTAAATATGTTGCAATTGGATTAAATCACATTGATGCTTTCAAATGCACTTTTGCATAGGGCAGTAGAGTAGGAATGAAGTCCATTGAAACATTTATCCTAACAATACACAAATGCTTTTTTCATTCTTGAAATCTTACATATTTAGGACAAATTATTGCAAACATCCTCTTCTTTCACAAAACATTTATACCAAGATTGTCAAAATAAAAACAGTAAGAGAAAAAAAGAAATCTGTTCCACCAAAACCAGTCTATCCTTACAAAAATTTGGGCTTGAGAAGACACTTCTTCAGGGAAATAAATACCCTGAGGTAGGGTTTGAACTTTAATCTTCCTTTTGAGCAATAAGAACATATGAGCAGGTCCAGTCAAAATGAGATTGCATGAAAAGGTGATGGTGTTTTCAGCAGTGAGACTTGCACCAGAAATAGTCTCCAAAAGATGATGGTTTTCTCATGGTTTGCAAAACTTAAGATCTTTAAGAAGCAGAATGAAGACAAATAAACAACCAGAAATGTAAATATCAGGAGAGAAGGGCAGAACCACAACTGATCCAGGTCTATTCAAACTTCATTGATTTTTTTTTTTTTCCCCCCAAACTGAGGATGTGGACCACTATATTTAACATCCATTAGTGGTGTATTTAAACAAAACTAAATAAAACTTGTAAACATGATTATAGTTTCTAAAATTTCAGACCCCTCAGCATTTTCTTATTTTTATGCATTTGATGCACCTCTGTTTTATTAATGCCCTTCCTGTGGTATTTTAATACACTTCAGGGTACTGCTGAAGGGGAAGGCAGCTGCCTTTTGAAAGCATTCCAAAAAATCTGGACAGATTTAAGGCTTCCCAACAGTGCCTAAAACTACAAACAGCATTTCTGTTGCAAAGCTCTAAGTTTCAGATTTCTCAGCTGTATTATGATATTTGTTAACACTTAAATGATTTGCTGGCAGCAAAGGTTAAAAAGAACTTTCTCTCTGGATCAGCCTAAGAGTTGAAGGACACTTTTTGTGCTGTTCCCCAGAACATCTGGCACTGCCACAGCCAACAAATTGGACTGAATGGTAGCATTATAATTTTCAATTACAGTTGGATCACAGTTTTGAAACTTATCCATAAATGTAGCTATAAAATCCATACTCAGGCACACAAACAAGGGTGACCTGATGTTCAGGACAGGAACAGATGACTGGAGGCCAGATTTGGTTTACATATACTGCACAATTTATGAGTTTTGATTAGCATTTTGATCTATCTTAATCAATCAGTACTTAGGGTATGTGGGGTTAGTCATAAACTCTGAAGTTTAACCAGGAGGGTGAGTTATAATTCTTCCAAGTCAGTCTCAGAGGGGAATATCAGAAAAAAGGGTCTGGATGCAACCTATGAAAAAGCTGAATTTTCTAATCTCTAGCAAGAGACTTTGCAGACTGAAAAATCTGCAGAAGAGAAAAGAAACTGCTAGATACAAGTTTGTTGGCTTAAGGAATGGCTAAAGTGAAAAGGGAGCAGAATATATGGTGATTATGGATACATTGAAAAGCAATAAAAAGGAATTATTTGATAATTTGATTTGATTATTTGATTATTTGATTTGGAGGGTTAATTAAGGTATAGGTCCATCCAAGGATGAAGGAATTATGTGCAGAAAAAACTGACTGGAAAAGAAACCATGCACAGTACAAAGAAACCTAAACTACTAAGATAAGTTTTCTCAAAGTGTAAGGGATAGGATTGGAAAAAAAATTGAGGCAGATCACTAAAAGATGATTTGATTTCATTCCTACTATATCCATGGATTTTTTGTACTGTGTATAGCAATGGCAAGTTCTTTGCAACCTCTGCAGACCTTGAGTGAGTTTGTGTCAGATATTATGTACTTGCAAACAGGAGAGCTGTAAACCCAGTCTGCCAGCAGAGCTGCTTGTTTGAGGAAAAAGTATGTTTAAATAACAGGATGGATCTGGGGCTCAGCAGAGGTTCTGAAGCTCCTCACAGATGGGTTTTCAGGTACAGTTTCCAAATCCCTCAAAAGCTGAAGATTTGTGTTCATTGTGAGCCAGGAGAATGGAGAGAGTGCTGCAGGATCTTAGGGACAAGGAGCTCGAGGATGAGCTTCAGCTCCACAAGGTGCATTCAGCTGTGTAACCCATCAGAAAGTTCTAGAGAACAGCTCAGATATGAGTATGAGAGCAAGAACAGTAACTGTAAGAGTAAATAGAATTTCTCTGTAACATTTGGCTTCTATCTTTTATTTTCACTTAACAAGAAATTATTTGTAAATCTCCAGGTCATGAGTTAATGAGATTTTGTCAAATGACTTGACATTTGACGCAGTTCTGAGATAGGTTTGTGCAAAATAAATAGAAATTCTTTAGGTGACACCTGGCAGATGCTGTGCATTATGAAAAAGCACAAAGCTGAGGCACCTGGTTGGCTCAGCAAAGGTCCATGAGCTGTCCTGGTTTCTTCAGACTCATTATATATTTCAGACCACAATTCAATGGCAGATTTACCTTTGCCATTCCAGAAATACTTTTCTTGTATGAACTTTTATGTAATTAATGTGAAGCTTAATAATTCTAATTTGTGAAACTTATAATCAAGTCCTGTATGTATTTTACTTCTGTGCTACTATGCTTTTGTACCAAGAATGTGTTTAGATTTAGGAAATTCTATACAAAATTTATATAAAAGCAAGGAGTACATATTCATGCATGATAGGGAAACAACTAAAATCATAAGCATGATACTGTCACTTATTGCAGGTTCTTCATGGGCTTTGCCATTTTCCTCTTTCCTCTTTTTCCTCTGGGTGGGAATTCTCTGTAAGCAGTTCTCTACTCAGAGAAGTTGACAATCACGGCAAAAGAAATTCCCTGGATAAATTCCTACTTGAATTCTGATGCATTAATAACTTTATTTTGCAGTAGTTACCTCAAAACTACGTTGCTTTGCTTGTGAGAATTTGCCCACGGGGGTGAAAAACTCTGATACAGCTGAGGCAATTTTGGCAGTGCATCTTCTTTGGAGAGAACGTGCATGAGGTACCTGTTTTGTAGCAGCTGCTGTGGGAGACAGCAGTGGCCAGGACAGGGGGTTTCAAGGCAGAAGCTTTTGGAAGCAGAACACCAAATAATTTTTGTCCTTGGGTTTGTTTTGTGCAGTGAGAAACTAAACATTGGCAGCAGTTGCCACCAGAACTTTTATAGACTGGAAATCTTGCCCCAGAACTATAAAAAAACCCCAAATTTCTACTTTTGCAAGTTTTTTTTCTATTGTCTAGCTGCCTACCTTGTTACAATACCTATCTTTCTCATTAATATGAAATTTACAATACCTTGACCTGCATCAGCTATTATTTTAAACCCTAAATATCCTGATTTTTCAGTGCAGGTTAATTTTGCACTTATCATGGCAAAATCACACCAGGTAAAGCCTAATTGAGAAAGAGACTCCAAAATACCATTGGGGAATATTCTACTTAATTCTGAATAAGTCTTAATTTTCAAACTTCTTTAATTATAGTTTGGCTTCTTTTTGCATACTTAAATACCATTTTGTTGATAAAGATATTTGATGACTTGTCTCTTGTTAAACTCTTGTAGAAGCTTCTTCATTCATCTCTTACTCATTATTCAGAGTCAAATTTTAAGTGTA
>VZTT01038832.1:4315-29588 GCA_013400855.1 Buphagus erythrorhynchus | reverse complement strand
AAAAAAAAAAAAACAAAAAACCACCACAAAAACCCCTCAAAAAACCAAAAAGCAAAACAGAAGAAACAAGCAAAAAAACCTGGGAAACTTCCTGAAGAGATGTAGTTGCCTGAGGCAAGAATTTAGGAGGTCTTGCTTGGACCAGAGGATGAGTGAGGGAAGGGATTGAGGTAATTTCACACAGTTGCCCCTCTGTTTGAGCAGGTGATCTGCATGTGGCTGACATTTGAAAGTCTATGTTGCTGTAATTCCCTGATAACTTGCCCTAGGAGTTGGATGCTGGTTTTGGTGGTTGATATTTGTGATTGTGATTGACTATGGTCTGTTGTGCCATCTTGTGTCTTCAGGAGCCCCAGAGTCATGAGACAGCACAGCCAGAGGAGTCTTTGCTTTAATGAATTACCCAGAATTTGCTTTGGGGATATCTGCCCTGAAAGCTTTGACTTTGTAAAGTAGATCCAGTGCAGGACCCCATTATTCTGAGACCAGACAGCTGAGCTTGGGTATTGATGTTTTATTAATATGACACCTAATATAAAACTATTTCATATTGGTTTTGTTATTCCTGGCACAACAAATGATTGCTGGGGCATCACTATAAAAACTTAATTTCAGTAAGTAGTCTCTTGTTCACTTTGCCTGTCTCAATGGCTGTGAAAAGCTGGAATCAATCCATCACCCTTTTATCAAAATCTAACCCCCCAAAAAATTAAATGTAAAGTTGTTACTGGATACAAAGATATTCACACACTCCACCCCCGGACCTTGGTGTTACTTGGTGTTAGCTGCATTAACATATCAGCAATAATTCATTCCCCCTTCAGTCAAGGTAAAGAGCCTGTCTGGATTTTAAACACCAGTCACTCTCCTGAGGAAATCAGACACCTCATTCCAGACTGTCCAGGACAAAGGGCATTAAAACCTTCCTGTCTCATTTATCTTGCTATTACTTTGTTTATTTAGCATTCAGTTGGCTTTTTTGTTGCTCAGGAGAATTGGATATGTGGAAACAGGGAAGGGAGTGCAGGTTGAGGTTTCAAGCACTGGCTGGAGTCAAGTGGGAGAAGTAGGAATGGTTTTTGAGCTCATTTGGGATGTTAGAGGGAATCTGGGAGAGGACAGCTCTGGTTGTGATTTCAGGAGAGTGACCCAGGCACTGCGCTGATGGATTGGTGAGGAGCAGAGATGTGGAGGGATTGGAGAGCAAACAACAAAAAATTAACCATCTAAATATCTTATAAAAATCTCTTCTTCAGTCTCCTGCATGGAGAATGAAGGTGACAGGGCCTGTGTGGAACTCCTGGGAGGATGCATCTCTGTCCTCAGGAAAAATGTTGGATTCTGTCACAGTAGGAAGCAGTGCTGGAGTTAAACCTTCCCAGGGATGTCACCTCCTGTTTTCCTTCCAGACACTCAATGCCTGTTGATCCAGTTCTTCTGGCACCCTGCTTTCATGATCCCTGGAGCAGGAGAAGAGCAGCCATGTGGCTTGTAGTAACTTGAGTTTCAGCTGAGAATTGAAAAAGAGATTTTCTTTTTTTCCTAGATAATGCTTTGAGCCCTATTTTATACAGTCTAAGAAAAACTTTGGAAGCTACCAGGCAGTTTAAAAGCAAGGAAAGAGCATCTTGAGAGAGGTCAGCACAGGAGGTGTGCCTGGAGGACAGTTTCTTGCAGCTGCCCCTGGAGAAGCCTCAGTGGGTAAGAAGCAGATGGCTCAGCTCTGCCAGCACCCCAAAATCTCCTGAAACACCAGATTATTGAGGCAATGAGGTTCTGGCTAGCTAACTACATCTGAGATGCTCATGGGCATGGCTCTCTTTCAGCCCTACAAGACAAAATAGAATTTTATTCCTTGAAAGAAAATGTTGTAGTCAAAGTGTGTGAAAATGGGGACTGCAACACAGATCAATGTTTGCTAAAGCAGAGGAATATTGGATTTGGGAATGTAGGAGGGCTTTTCTAGCTTTGAAGACCCATAGTATTTGTAAAATTACTTTATTAAAAAAATCAGTGGGTGTTATGCAGGGACTCTGCTAAATATGAATAATTTAAAGCAGTGAATAATTAAAACCTGTCTGGGAAGAGTTATATAGGTAATTTAAATTTCAGGTATGCACAGAAGAAAATGTGAACGCAGAACAATTTGGGATTGCATATTAGATTTGCATTGTTCGAGTGAGTCCTGATCTGAACCATGAGCACTGCACTGTGTGCCACCATGAGCAGCAAATCCCAAAGCAAGATGAAAATGCTCATTACTCCTGGACTTAATGGACTTTCTCTTCAAAGAAGATGAAGTGACTTTGAAATGGGAACTGCAAGTACACTCCAGCTCCTGGGAAAACCACTCTGCCTTTCTTTTGATGTAAAGGTCATTGCAAATTGTGAAGTTTAATTCATGTCCTGCATGTTTTGTGCCACCAGTCATGGTCCCTAGCTGATAAATAAGAAGAAAAGTGCATTTGTTCTTGAAGAGAGGGAGTGAAGAGTATAAAATTGGCCAGGTGCTTCTCATGGGGAGGGTTTAACCACACCTTTGGTTGCAGTGAGCTTTTTATCTATTTTGCAGCAGATGTATTTGTAAGCTACTCATTATTTAGTACAAAGAATGACAAATAACATGTTCAGTGAGGGATCAAAGGGATGACACTGGAAAAGAAATGCAAAGAGGTCCTGGATGCAGCATTGCCATTTCTGGGTTGATGGATCACCTAAAAGAATAGGCTGCTAAATTTGGGTGTAGTAACTCAAGAAATAAAATTATTCTTGCCCACATGAAGCAAATGAACTTGATTTGTTTCTGCACCTCAAGCATAACAGTACCTGGTTTTGCATTAAAAAAGTCAGAAACAAATGAAATTCCTGTAAAAGATCCATGGTTGCAAGTCATCAACTGAAGGAAAAGGTGGAAGAGAGAGATAGTGACATGATAAAGAAAATAATTTTCAGAAATTTCCATTGCACATGAATGACAGATTTGCTTTCAGAAGCTCTAGTTCTGCATACAGGATTGTTTTGGTAAGGAGAGTATCCAGGCAATGGCTACAATAGCTATATTCCAGACATGAGTAAATGTAGCTTTAATGTTTTCTGGTACTGCTGGCTGCTTTTCCACGTGGCACATGCATTATCTCTGGCAATTTTTTTTTCCTGCCAATTGTGTGAAATTCATATCTGTAATAGACAGAAGCATGCATGAGGGAGAGGGTGTATGAAGAGAAAAAGTAAGAATTTACTTGTCTAATGATGTTTAGGTATAAAAGCTACTTTTACTTAAAAGTGGGTTAAGAGGAGGTTGATTTGGTAGTGGATGGATTTTTTAAAAAAATGTATTTTAATTTTTTTATTTTAGTGGTAGCAGTTTTCCTTTCTTCTAACAACAAAATCCTCCAGTTCAGAGCAGAACACTCCTTTCTGAATTTAGAAACTCATCAACTCCATCATGTTTGTTACAAGTGGTGTTGTTTTGGGATTTATTTTTGGGCTGTAGCTCATTTATATTTACCCTACAGAAGTACTTTCACTGAGGTGTGCCCCTTTATGTTTCAGTTGTGGAAATCAAAAGATTTACAGGAATTTATGTGCCACTGCCATGAATTTCTTCTTTTTGTCTCAAAACCAGGGAAGCAATGGGGAGTTCCTCTGTGTCTTACAGAGAACTGTGCATGGCTGAGGCAGAAGCTGAGTTAGTGCTGAGAGATGCAGCAAAAACATCTAAAACACAAAGAGGAAGGATAATTCATCTTCTACTCCCTACTTTTAATTTGTTTATTAAATATATGTCCTTCCAGGTATATTTCCCTTTTGGAACAACTCAGAATTGTAGGAGGACTCACACAGTTATGTCTTCCTGAAGCAGTGTCAACGTTTCTGGTCTTACCTGTCCAAAATAACAGGTCAGGGTTGTAAAAGAATAAGATTTTGAATGGAATTTTGAACAAAACTGAAGAGAATGTTCTGAAGAAACATAATTCACACTTAGGTCTTTTGTTTCTTTGTTTTATATTGAATTAAAAACCAGGTTTCAGAATGTGTTTGCACTAGATTGAAAAAAAAAAAAATTGTGAGAGCTGCATTTGTAATGATACTGCCTATTTTAACCATAAAAAGGTCTATAAAACATTCACTTTTTTCCCTCACATGAGGTACTGCAGGCCCCTGGACTGCATTCAGTATGCAGTACAAATCAAATTTCTAGACAACCTGTGTTCCTACTTCCCTTGTTATAATGCAGTGATTCATTTTCCATTAATTTTCACACAGAGTATACTTCCTTGAATATTAACAAGAACGGAGTTAGAATCAAAACCTAACCCAGAACTCGCAGCAAATAAAAATAACTAGCTTTTTGTCTTAGTGCCATTGATCTTGTGAGTCAATAAGTATCTGGCAGAACAAATTCCAGGTGAATTCAGGCACCTACAGCAGGTGCAGCTCTGCCCTTGGTGTTCTCACCTCTTCCCACGTTGGCAGTGACAGGAGAGGAGCAGGAGGGAATGACTCCTCTGAACCTCTTTGGGCAGAGCAACTAGGCTGTAATTTCGGGTGACACAACAGGCACAGGAAAGCCAATTTCTCCCTGGTGGCAGTGGTGGCAGCCCAAAACCCTGAGGCAGAGGCAGTTGTTCCAGACTGCTGCTGTGCCAGGGGATGTGCACAGCCCTGCTGCCATCACAGCAGCCCTGAGAGGCTCTGTCTGCTCAGGGGAGGGACCTGAATGTCTCTGCCTGGACCATTCACATGCCTGAAAACAATGGTTTAGCCTCCTGAGCAGGTAAAGATGGCACAAAAAACCCAAAACAACACACCAAAAAAATTAAGTTTGTTTGCTTCACATGTTATTGCTTCTGTAACAAGAATAGGAGTGGAAAACATATTGCATATGACAGTAAAACAGACATATTATAGTAAATTTCCCCAGATGGCAAATGCATTTTTTGTTTCCTTAGAGTTCAAAAAAATTTTCCAGATAAGACTTTTTACCTCAGGAAATGAAAATATTTTTCTTTTAAGCCAAACTTCAAACCATTTCACTTGGGAAGTTGAACTTCTTTCCAGTTGTAAGACTCCTGTTCAAGCCCTGTTATGCCAGGACACGTTAGAATATCTCTTCCCCATATGTGAGCACTATAATTTTCTGCTCACACCCCTGCTTACTCAATTCCTTATATATGAGTAACTAGATATTTTATTTTGATAGTGATCAATAACCCTTCATTTCTTTAATGTAATTTTAAACCAACCATGAGAGGCAAAAATGCACTGCTTAAATTCCAAGCGTATCAGTCAAGCTCCTTCCCACAAGAAAACTGAGGTCTTGTACTCAGCAGAGCAGGTGCTCCTGTGCAGCTGTGTTTCTGCAGGGTTTGTAGGCAGGAGAGGGATGAGTATTAGATATAAAAATATTTATTCCACAGCAAATTGAAGCTGCTGCTGGTATCTGTTTGTAGTGGTAAAGGTGTGTGCTTTATTATGGTGCCCAATATTGTTTTAAGTATCATGGCTGATGCTGTGCATCAGAAAAAACTGAATTATTAATTTGTTATGCCACTTTTTAAAAAAGAACATAATTAATTCAACCAGAGAAAACTGGAAATTTCTGTTGTTTGTAGCTGGAAAGGGCAGCACTAAAATCAGGACAATCATTGCAGGTTAGTTCCATTCTGTGTCCTGGCAGAAGTGTAGGTTCAGGCTCTCCCAGGAAAAGAGAGGAACTGAACTGATTTCTGTGCTGTTCTAAGTCATGATATTAATGATCTAAGGACAAGAATGGCACTGGAAATTGTATTTGCAGGGATAGAAAAATAAATTCAAAACTCCACTTTGGTACCTAAGGCAAGAAACTCTTGCAGCTGAGATGCACAGTGCTGGTGAAGTCTTTATAAATTTGATCAGGGGATGAGGAAGTGTAAATAGCACAAACAGATCAAAGAGAATTTCCTGAAGTTTTCGGAGCTGTTACATGAACTAATAAAAACTAACATGAACATACCTACCAGTAGAACTTTAATTTAAAGAGAGCTGAGCAAGACCAAGAAAATATACTTAGGCATCAAGGTCACTTTCATTTGAGAAGTTCTCCACGTTTGCCTGGGCACTGGGGAAATAACAGCAGCCAGTGGAAATGGAAAACAAAGGAATTCTTGCAAGCCCAGGTGGGCAGGCACCCAATGGCAGAGAGGTGGCACAGAGCAGCAAGGTGTTGCCAATAATGCAATGCAAAGCTTGCATCACACTGAACAAAGGCTGAGATTATTGGCATTTGGAATGCATTCATCACCAGTGTCCATCTGGGGGAAGGCAGCATCAATAGTACTTGTCCTTGCTTGATTTAGAGTCTTCTCTGGTGACTGGAGCTTGGCTGCTGAGTTGCTGCTCTTTCCTCTGCCTGAATTCCAGCCTCTCGCAGCTCAGTTATAAGTTTCTGAACAGTCTCCCCAGCTTTATGAGTATCTTGGCTCAATATGAAAGAAAAAAAAAGTTTCTTTGGAACGTGCTATATTGTAAAACCCCACAGCTGAATGTTCCCCTTGTTTTGTTTGTATTTGGCACTGTTCATCAAAATGTAGCTGCTTATTTTTTTTTATTGCTTAGATTTGATCACACGTTGTTCTGAATTTTTTATTTTCATTTGTTGAATGACAACAGTGCAGGAAAAGGTTCATACCTTTTTTTTTTTTTTTTTTTTTTTTGGTCAAGATACACAGACCTGGGGGAATTAATTTTTTTTCTCATATAGGAAAGCTGTCTGCTACCTTGTATCTTTGCCGTGCAGTGGAATTCACTCCCAGTTTCTAGCCCAGAGGACAAGCCAAGTTGAAAGTCTGGACCTGTTCATTATGCATGCTGCCATTGTGCTTTTTAAAATTAAGCTGAAGTCTTGCAAGCAGGTGGAAGTAACAAGCACATTGATTTAATTTGTATCTCTAAGTTGCTCAGGCTGTGTTAAAAATCCTCACTAATTCCTTCTGTGTTACTGCAGGTCTGGGAGGGACACTGAGGGCAATTTTCAGTGCCTTCCCCAGGTCCCCAGCACCTGCTGCTTTCCAGATTTTAACAAAAACTTCTGTTTGCAGGTCCCCTCCTGTCAGGCATCATGAGCTGTGCTCGCCAAGCTGTGCCCAGCACCAAACATGTTTAGATTTTGTTATGCATCTGTTGTCTGATATCAAAAGATAAAAACCCTTGCAGCAGTGTTAAAATTGTAAGATAAAAAAAGTAGTTCTTTGTTGGGAGCTCCCAGGTGCATCCATAGTTGTGGGCTATGGGCACACTCAGTGTCAGATTTCTAAAATTTTTATAAGTTTAATGATTTATTATATCTAACAAACATTGTCCAATTAGAAGTGCAGTTGATTAGGTAATTTTTCCCCCAGATACTGCCCCACTGGAGTTGGTCCAGGGCTTCTTTGCCCCATTTCTTGTTTCTCCTCAGATTGGAAAACTAAGCATTCTTCCTGTAGGTCCTCTTCTTGAAAATAAGACTAAATGGTATTTCAGGAAGGTGTTAGAAGAACAGATTATTACTCTAAAATCTAAGAGAAAGGGTAGGAAGAATACCAGGAGCTGTAAAACCACACACTAATAGTCTACAAAGCCATGAAAAACATGTAAAAGCTGAAATCTTTAGGCATCACATCCAATTGCTGTGCACAAGATGAGAGGCTTGCTGTGTCCAGGGGGTGAACAGCTCCTGAAGGGGTCTGTGCAGCTTCTGTGCTCACTGGAGCCCCACAGCAGCCCCTGGAAATCTTCCCCTTTGCCCTGAGAGGTGCCTGTGCTGGCCCCAGGCTGAGCAAACCTGCAGGTGTGCCCCTCCTGCTGCACCTGCCCACCCATCACAATAGCAAGGGATGCAATAACAGCAATCCTGAGCTTCTCCTTGCTCCCCCTGAGCATCTGCTCCAGTGTTTCTAGCACAGCATGCAGGAGCATTGTCCTGGCTTTAGGGCTTCTCTGGCTCTCACAGCATCAGGAATCCCAACCATCCTTGTGCTCCCTCTGGAGAGCAAACCCACTGCAGGTGAGTCCCTCACACCCCCGGGCTGTGCTCAGCTCACATCAGCACAGCTGCAGAGCTCACATCTGTACAGCTGCAAATAGCTGTGCAGGTATTTATTGCCCTGTGGAGGAACCAGCTGGCCTAATCACTCTGGGCTTTGTGATTCATGTGCAGAATAGTAACTGGTGTCAGCCAGAAAAGAAACATCCGAAGCTTTGAGCAAATTTCCATTAAAATAAGAATTTTTGTATTATGACATTTATTTCATGAAACATTAACTTCATTTTCTGCAGACTGTTTTAACATTTTGAGTTAAAGGTTTTCTCTCACTTTTGCATTACTAGATAACTGTAATAATGTAGGGCATATCATAAAGTTTGCAGAGAGCTGTACGTCTGAAACTGTTGCAGTTCAAAAATAGAAATGAAACAAAGTCCAAAGAGAAAACTGTCAGTGAAAATTGGTAGCAATTGGATATGTATGTAAATTAGAAAAACTAATCTACCAAGATTCATAGGGCAAATAACTCCAGCTACTATTACTTGGCACCAAATAAAAACATTTCATTGAAAGTGCAGCTGCTAGAGAAATGAACTGATAAACATAAATTGAACATAAATGGCTGCAGGCAAACTGGAGTAGCAAACAGAAAAAGGACAGGGAAAAAAATGTTGTTTGTATACATGTGTGTGCCTGTGTACAGAGTGCTATACTCATGTAAATATCTCTGAGAGTCTCAGACATGGAAGAGATTGTCAAGGACCCCCAGCCCAGAAAGTTTCCCAGGTGGAAAACCCTCAGTCACTGTCCCCAGGAATGGAGCCACTCCCTGGCTGCAGATGGGGAAGTGTGTCCAGAACAGGGAGATGCTGACCCTGGGCAGTGATAAAAGGGATGGAAGGATAGGATCAGGCTCTGAATTTCATGCCTTGCTGACCGATAAATTTAATACATTAGGCTATCGTATACGAACTTATGTAAAGTCTCAGGCCAAAACCTGATATAATATTTAGGAATTTAAATATGAAATTACTCCATTACTCCCAATAGTAAGGGTGAAAACTGATGTTATACCTTATCCCTCCTCCCCTTCCATTCTTGTCTCAGAGTCCCAGCTAGGTATGTCTTTCAATTAACTCCTTTCCCTAAGGACACCCATTAATAAGCACCAAACCCACATATCAATTAGTCAACACCAAAAACCCATATAAAGCCATGTAGATGCATATGCATAGATCAACTCCCCTCCTCCTTCCAGGCACAGAAATGCCTTCAATCATTCCCTGCACTTTCCTAGGAACCACACTCCAGATGTGGTATTTAAGAGTGACTGTGGCTAACGTTTATTAGACTTGAACTGTATTGTGGGTAATTGCCCAGTAATAACCTTTGGTAAATTATATGAAGCCTTTACTTTACTTAACAGGGAACGCAGGCTCCCCAAACTCTAATATTATCATCATTCAAGATAATGAGCAACACAAACCATTCTATTACCAATCTAAAAGCAATAAATGTCAAAGTAAAGAACTATGCAATATTCTGGCCTGGAAGAACAAAGGACAAAAGTAATGCTAATGCCTTTTTATATTTGCAGTCTATTATATCATGCATAACAAATGACCCTGTAATTGCAGACAGTGTTATTTTAACAGGTTGTAAAGGGAAAATGGTGGGGGTGGAAAGGGAGTGTTTTGAACGCTGCCCCAAAACATGCTGTAGGGCTGGTAAATTGGAATGCCTGATGATTTATTTGAATTTTACCCTGGCAACTCGTGCTGGATGATTCTGAAGCTGTTTTGTTTATCACCATGGTCATCTGGTGCAATGTGACACCAGATCCTAGCGTGCAGCTCTGATGGCCTCACCAGTGACTTGGTGACAGCCCCAGCCCTCCTCTGACACGAGCATAAGCAGGAGCAACAACACCACTTCAAAAACAGGTGATTGATTAGTGGAAACTGCTAATTTGGGCATTTACAGACCATTCAGAGGTCACACAGCATTTGGGCATTCATTCATTATGAGTTGCTATAAATAAGGGGCTCTCTCTCTCTCCTGCTCCACATGTGGTGCTGTAGTTCAGGCGCTCCTGGGTTTGTAGAGTGACTTCATTTTGGGCTATCCTGGTTTAATTTTCTTTTGTAAACAAAAGCAGAAGCTAGTAAGTTATTTGATCAGCATTCAGAGCAATTTTTGAAAAGCTGGAGGAGAACAAAATTGCCAGAAACTCAGGAAGCCAATGGCTCAGCAGCCCCTGTGTAAAACTAGGATAATTCTGACTTTCACCTTATATTCATTGCTTATTTTGAAAAAAGCATTTTAATCAAAAAATGCTGTCTCTTAGCTCACACTTCATACCAGTGTGTCTGCAAAGCAAGCCATTCACTAAAATAAATATTTAAATGGCTCTACTCTCTATGATTGAAAGAACTTCATGCAGCTTTGATGAAGGCAATTAGCACACGTGGCAATTATGCTTTAGATCTCAATCACCAACATGCACAGCCAAATTCTGATAGCAGGTACCCTGGTCTGAAGTAAATTCATCCATCCTGCTCTTCCTACACTTGCGGACATGATGAGTAGGATTTAGCTGAAAGGGGAAAAGTTGAGAGTTCTTGGTGCAGAAATGAAGCCTTTGCTGCTTTTTATGGGGCTTCTATGACTTCTTTGGGCAAGATGTAAAATATGACATTAAATTGAACTCACCTTGCTTGTATTTCCCTTATTAATCTGGTTTAACAAGTTGCCTTTGTCATATGATTCATAAGGTCACATTACCACCTCAAAAATGCATCTGCAGTGTTTGTCAGAGAGAAAACAGGCCCCCAGAACAAAGCTGTAAAATTTAGGTTATTTGTACTGCTGCTTAAGAAAAGTGACAGGAAAAACCCAAGCAGCAAGCAGTTATTTTATATAACTTTCTTTTTTCGAGGAAAACAAATGATGAAACTTCTCAATATTTGCATTTTCCCCATCAGCATACATCCCAAACCTGTCAATGAGTGGCAGGGGGTGGCAGTGCCTGTCACATCTCTGCTTTTGGAAAAGATCAGAACCCTGATGGCACAGCCATACTGCAGTTTCCATAGCAGATCTCAGACAAGATGTTCCCCAGGAGAGTTTTTTGATATCACCATTTTCCAGGTAAGTTTCATGATGATGATCACAGCTTGTGTTGTGTTTTATTTTTGCTCCTTCCTCTCCATATCTAAATGTGTGTTATGCATTTATCTACACGTTCATCTGTTTCTGTTTGTCTGCAGTTTTATGTGGTAGCATCTGTGAGTGTGGTTTTGTATAATAACATGAATAGAAGTGAAATCAACAGTTGGGTTTAAGGGCTGTGTTCAGCAAGAAGAGGAGTTTTGGATGATTCTAACTATGGATTAACTGCTACATAGCTGGTGTGTGAAGAGGGATTTGGTTAAATAATTCTTCTAGATATCAAGATTATTGTCCTCTTTTTCTGGGAAACTGCAGGAAAGAAACTTAGCTCCTTTCAGTCTGAAAAAAAACAAGTAGTCATCATATATTCAACAGAATTGCATTTTGGCTCACTGTCCCCCCATCCCAAATGGCATTTGGTTGCTTATCAGACTTTGTCAAGTTCAGAAACAGCTCAGGAAAGAACATATGTGAATCCACCCTCAGAGAAAAGTGTAAATGTTAATGCTGCCACTGAGCTGGGAGCAAGACAAGTGACAATGTCCAAGATAGTCAGGAGAAAATAATTAGAGAAATTGTTATGGAATTACTTATATATTGAGTTTTAATTCCCAAACTGGGTAAGAGGCCACAAGAATATTCCAAGTATCAGCCTGAAGGCAGAAGTGTAACCACAAAGGCTTATTACAAATTGATGGAGTATGTTGGCATGGTGGGCAGATTTAGATCTACCTAAGCAGGTCTGGATGCAGGCTGGCACACACCTACCAAATCCAGCACCTGGGAGCCCAACACATTCTGTGATATGTTAGTGCTCCTCCACCAGCAATGAAAGAGCTGAAAAGTTGAAGAAGACTTGAAATGAATTGAAGAAAGCCCAGACAAACTTCCCAATGAGCTGCTCTGCCTCTCTTATCCCCAGGCCAATGGTAATGCACTTTAATGGAGAATATTTTTAATGGCATTTTGCACATTCATGGAGGGTTCTGAGGCATTTTCTGCACCTTGGAGATGGAGAACACGTGTTAGAAGGGATTTGCATGGAATGATAGTGCAGGGTCTTTTGGGGCTTCCACAATTTCAAATAACCTTGTCACACATACTCTGGAAGGAAGTGCTAATTAAAAGTATAAAAGAGCATATGTGGTATTTGTGAAGCTGCTATCCAGAGCTGGATTGCTGCATCTATTCTGCCTTGCAATTAGTCATAGTTAAATCAGAAAATAAGATATCTGAGCTCTGCACTTCTAAAACTGCAAATCCCTCCCCAACAAAAAGCAGGCACAGTGCACCTGTAATGCAGTAAAATATCAGCCCATAAGCAGAATGTAGGGGTTCTTTGTATTCAAGTGTTACTAAAATTTATTTCAAGAAGTTATTTAAAAAAAAAATATTATTAGTGGAAAACCACTATTAATATTAGGAAAAAAGTAGTCTGAAATAAAGGGGATTTTTCTATGTTGGTTTTGTGACTTGTGGCCCATCTTACACCTTAACTTAGAACTTATGATTTAATATAACTTGAACTATAATTTATGATGGTACAATGATTTTCCATGGCATCCAAAGTCAGCACTCTCCACTATTCTACCCACAGAAGCCACAGGAGTAGAAAGGAGGAGAAAATCAACATTGGTACAACATTTTCTTAATGGCTATTCACAGTTTTGAAATACGAATGGACCGTAGTGCCGTTTTTTTGTTTTTGGGTTTTTTGTTTTTTTTTTTTCCATTTTAGCCCTTTAGTTGCTCTGTATTTACTGTGGGTTTGAGAATTCTTGGTGCTTATTTTTGCTTGTAGGATTCCCTCTTTCTGAATCTTCTATTTATGAGAAAATGTCTTTTCTAAATCAGGAAGACAGGCAGTTCTACCACAGATGGGGCATATCCTCAGGGAAAACAGGTGACCTTCCCAGAAAGTGTCTGAATTTCCCATTTCCAGTACATTTTATTACTAGGCAGTCTTCCAGTTCCATGTATATAAAATACACTTTTAGAACTCCTAAACAAATAGATGGGAAAGTACCTATGAAATAGTGTTTTTTATTAATGTGTAATTTAGCACTAAATATACCAGATATTATCTTCTTTTTCAGCTGTTATTAGAGGCTTATGGGATGCTCTTCATTAATAGTGTTCCAGAGCCTCATACTTATAATTAGAGCTGGGTGAATTATTCATCCCAAACAATATTTATCATAGATTTATGCTCTCCATTTCCTGGAAGAACACCACTTATTTTTATGCTTATTGGGTGGGACAGCCTGCTGCTTTCCAAGGGCTCTCAATTTCGGGGTTACAAGGTCCACCTATGAATTTTGTATCCCAAGTTTTTTGTTTTTTCTGAGAGGTGATGGGGGATGTTGTTCCCTCAGGGCAGCACTGAAGAGTTACTCCTCATTATTTGCCTGGTAACTGCTGAAGCAAAGGAGAGGTTTCTGAAGGTGTGACCTTTCTCTGGAGGGAAATATCTCATTTCAGAGTGGCTCCCAACCAATTGATTTGTCTTTCATACACAGTTGTGGTTCACTGGTGCTCTTTTGTTCTGGGCCAACCAAGCCTCATGAATATTACTCACTGTGGTCTGGGCACCTCCTTTTGAGGTCAGCCAAGCTTTTTTTTGGCTCTGGCTTCCAGAGTGTGTGTAAACTCATCTGACCTGAGCTGCTAGGAGGTGTTAATATGGTCTGGCAGCTTGCCTGCTGAATCCCTTGGGGTGGGAAGCTGTGGCTTTCTCTGGATCCACTCGTGCACACAGTGGAGTGCAGGCTGCAGCACTGGTTTATCCCATGATTTATCCCTGCAGCTCAGCTCCCCTCAGCCACTTCTTCCTCCCCACTAGGATGGGGTGCAGAGCTGCAAGGGTAAAAGGGAGAAAACTCCTGAGCTGGGATCAGAACAGTCTAATGGGTAAAGCAAAAGCTGCACACACAGGCAAAGCAAAGCAAGGAATTCACTCATCTCTTCCCATGGGCAGGCAGGTTCAGCCATCCCCAGGAGAGCAGAGTTCCTTCACATGGAATGATGCCTTGGGATCAAAAATGCCAAGCTTTGAACATCATCTCTGCCTTCTTCCTCCAGGTTTTGTTGCTCAGCATCACCCCAGAAGGTTCTGGGACATCCCTGTGGTGATGTGGGGTCAGCTGTCCTGGCAGGATGGTGTGGGAAACAGAGAAATCCTCGTTGTAGAGTGAGCAATAACTCAAACACCCCAAACACCCCTGTGTTACCAGCACAGGGATAACCACAAATCCAAACTGTAGCTCCACACAAGTTACCAGAAGAGAAAATATCCTCCTCTCACTCCTGTTCTGCTCAGTAATCTCATCTCTAACCCTGTGGTGAAGCTAAAGTGGTTGGTCATTGTCTTTCTTCCTTTTTTTTTTTAGTGTGGCAGGGGTTTCAAACGGGAGGAATTTCTGGGGATTGATTCCATGGTGCCTGCAGGAAAGTTACTCTTGTGCTCAAGCTGTGAATCTTGAGCATTCTCTCAAATAAAAGGAAAATGAGATTTCCTTAGAGAGGAGATAAGAAAGTCCCAGCTTCTCTGTTTGTAGACTTAAATTTACAGTAAGAGTGTAGTGTAGTTCAAACAGTTAAAATACACAGAATATTGTAAAGAAAATAGAAAGAACCAAGTCTTTAAGAAAATTGCTCTATGGTGGGTGCTGATTGTATTCCTGTGATTTGTGAATATATTTTTCTTGCAACTCTCTTCACAGATTGTCACAAAGTGGGTCTGAAATGGGTTTTGGTGCTGATAAAATGATGGAGTTTTTTTTTTCTTTTCTTTTTTTTTTAATATCTTATGAAAAATCCATGTAAATTTGTCAGCTTGTACATCTTTCCTAATCATTATTTCTTGTATCCAGTCTCTCAATTACCAACAATAAGCAAGCTAGTCTGACATTTTCATTTATGTATAAATGTTGTTTTGTTCAAAGATTTGTAGCAATTATTTTGTTTTAAATATAAAGTTGTCTGGGATTTGTTTGGCTGGTTTGCTTTTTCATTGTTTTCCCCATACCTAGCAAAGACCAAGATACTAAGGGAAGGGTAAATAGATCCTTAATATAAAAAATTAATAAAAAGGCAAATTTATCTGATTATTTATAGACTGCTTTACTCCTGGTAATTTGAGGAAAATGGATGAAATTAATTCTGATTGCAGTAAGGAAGGGAAAATCACTCTATGCTTAAAATTTGAGTGGTTTCTGTTTCACACTATCAAAAAGACAGCATTAATTGTCACCCACAACATTCATGTGTTGTCAAGTTTATGTATTATTTAAGATTTATTCTGACTCTTAATAACAAAGGTTCTGTGACCTGCCTGGTAGAAGCCTTGGAGGATGGAGTTGTTGCCAGATTAATGGGGAGAATGTATTTTCCCAGGAACTACAAAAATGTTGTACCTGAAGGTGATTTTACCTCTGTCTGTGAGCACCTGTGGTTACAGCAATGCCATGTTTGCATCCTCCAGCCAAATCCAGGCTTACAGGTTCTGTTTCCTGCAAGAACTACAGGTAACCAGAAAAAGAGTAGGAAGGGACAGGAGGAATTCTGAGGGGAGTAAGTGAAATATTTTTTTTCCTTTTACAGAAGATACAGTAATATTCAAATATCTGAGCTATTAGGGGGAAAAAAAGGTTTACTGTGCATTTCAGTGGAATCTAATCTAATTAATATCCAGGAAAATCCCATCTCCTACCATCTTGCAGAGAGATTCTGATTTCAGTTAATGCCTCTACTTGTTGCTCTAATATAAACAATAAGGAAAACAATGATAATCCCAAAATCACAATCACCAGTCCTCTGGCTCACAATGACTCCCTGGAGGTATTCCAAATGCAAAATATTTCAGCAATTGAGCCTCTGTGAGTATATTACTGCTAAAACTACTGTAATGGGGCAGGACAGCATGTCCCTATTAATGTTATTTAGAGATTTTTGGGGTTTCTTTTTTTTTGTTTGTTTGTTTGGTTTTTTGTTTTTTGGTTTGTTTTGTTTTTGGATTTTTTGGTTTGGTTTGGTTTTGGTTTTTTTCCTTCATTAAAGACATGCCTCAGTGTCTCTACCTGCACTCTGTGAAGTTAAAAAAATTCCCTCATATGTCAGAATGCAAGTCACCTGTCTTCAAAACTTTTTCTCTTCTTCAGATTTCCTTTCTCTCCTTCACCCTAACTCCTTCCACTGCCTTAAGAAAAAATCCTCTGAAGTGCTTAGGAAGCTATATTTCCTCAGAAATTACAACTTTTCCTTCATTCTTCTCTCTGTTTTCTTTATTAAACTATTTAAAATAAATATTTTATCTGAAATAAGGAATAAGAAATGGGGAAGACGTGACCTAGTTTCCTTCTTCTCCTTACGAGGTGTTTTCAGTAATTCTTAAGAGGATTTCCTCAAATGTCCTCTCCAATATTCTGCTTTCCTTCCCACGATCTCTTCTGTTTTAATATTCATGAAGGAGCTGGAGCTGGGTGAGATGTGGCTGTGTCACTTCGTGGCAGGAGAGGGGCTCAGTGTGAGGAAGTGCATTCTCTCAGAAGGCAGAAATAGAGCGTGTGTGTGGGAGGATTAAGGGGCTCTTTCAGAGACAGGAAAATCTGCCTTTTCTAGAAACACAAAAAATTCGATATCATGAAGTAGAATACTTTAAGAAGGCAGATTGTCTGATCTTCTCACATGCCCTCCTACATGCTTCAGATTTTACTGAAATAATTCTGAATTTTTTTTCTTTTTTTTTTTTTTCTTTTTTTTTTTTTAAAGTGGAAACTGAAGTTAGGAACAAAGTTAGTAAAGACTCATTTACATTTAACTAGGTCTAGTGATTTCAACCAACTCTCAGTTAAATACAGGTTAAATCCACCTGACTAAATGGACCTTTGTTCACAGGACACTTATATTGGTCCATAGACAGACATTTCATTTGCTTCTCACATGAATTTAAAATATTTTCAAGTATTGAAGTTATCTTCGAAGTATTACATTTTTCATTTGGAGTAGTGGTACCGTTTACAGTCATTTTGATCATCACTACCTAAACAGCTTTTTATTTCTTTCAAGTTTGTTAAAATCATAAGAATAGCATCAATTCCCTTATCCTAATTTAAGTTATAAAAGGAATTGGAGTTCTAAATGTCTTAGAGTAGTTTATCTTTCACTGTACCAAGTGCAATAATTGACATTTTCAAGTTTGACTGGTGACCTGAGGACCCCTCCTTGCAGGGAGGGGTTGGCCTGGGGGATTTTGTTTGGGAAGACCCCAAGAATTCTGTAGGCACCCAGCTGCTCTGCAAAGGTAATTCTGGTAGCTGCTGTTAAATTATAGAGAATTATTTCTGACAAAATGGGAATGCTTGGAAGTTGAGTCATAAGTCTCTCCTCTGGAGAAGAGATAATTTTTTCATAATAACAGAGACAAGATAAGAAATTTAAAAGCAGAATTTTTCACAAAGTACTTCTTATTTCTTTATTCTTTAGTGCATATTGCAGGAAAAAATCCTAATGGCACTATAGAACTTGGATCTGAGGAAAGACAGATTTCACCTTAGCAGAAGGCAGCCAGTATTTCTAATAAAATGTAGAATTTATATTTAATTTAATTTGTCTGTTTTACTGGAGCATTAAAGAAAATAACATTTATTTATTTATTAACTTAGGCCCTCACCTTGAAAATAATTTGACTTGTCAAGTTTGCTTTAAAATGCAATCAAAATGGATGTGATGTGAGGTTTTTGTTCCCCTCCTGAAGCTTCCCCACCATTCAGTGTCTTAACCAGAGAAATTTGTTTCCTGCAGGCTCAGTGGTGGCATCAAAAATGAGAAGTGCTGACAAACAGAGCATCTCTACCGTGACAAGCTCTGTTTGCAGCCAGCAGCATTTGGGGCTTATTTTTTATTTTTTTTTCTCCTTTTAAATGCAAGTAGTGAAGTTTACTGTACTGCTGAGTGAAATCTGAGACATGACATCCATGTTGGCATTTCTGCTGTATGAAGAATTTACCCTTAATCCATGGTCTGTGCCAGACCATCACTGGTACATAGCACTGAGAAGTGGGTATAATAATTAGCAAGGCTTAATTTGGCACTGAGACTTGTTGGCTATTTGAACTTAATAAGCTCAATTTTTGTTTTGTTTTGTTAAAGAGGAAATTTCTGAGCCTTCCACAAACAAAGCACTGTTGAAAGTGTCAGCTTCTGATCACTGGTGTACAGTGAAACCAGTATTTTTCATTTTTCACCTTCAGTATTCTCTGGAACCTGATTGATTTTTATATTGCTTTTCTGCCTGAACATGGGTTCCATCTTCCCAGATGAAAACCTGATACTCTTTCTTCATGGAGCTCTGGACACATGATGAAATTTGAAGAGAAAATGTCATTTTCTGCCTGCTGAAGGGGTGATGAGCTGTGCTGGCCTGGGAGCCAGTGCAGGATCAGAGACATCAATGCTAAACTGCAGTGTAAGAACTGATAAATTCAGAAATCCCATGGATATTTCTTGTTGCAAATATCACCTTGATTGGGTTGGTTTTGCTGTAGAACAAGAGCAGGTGTGCCTTGAGGGCTTGTGCTGTTTCACAGGGAATTGTCCTGTCTAAAGGAAATGGGGAGTGATTGTGGCTTTTAGATGCTTCTCTCTAGAAATTGTTCCAGCATATTTCATCCTTTAAAATGGCAATTAATAATTAATGTTTTTTCGAGTGAAGGACTCACCCAATGGAAGATATAGTAACCTCTGTCCCTGTGTAGGAAGTACTGAGAATTTCGTTATAGGAGCAGTAAACCCAGGGCTTGTTTGAACTGTAAAAACACAAGCTGGAAACTGCTGACTTCAGTGTGAGGAAGAGTTCAATAGAAAAATTTCACCTCCATCTCACATAAAGTTTGCACTGTCTGCATTACCCCCAGTAACCTTGCCAGCATTATGATTTTTTTTAACCTTCTCTCTATAAAGACCTTAACAATATATAAAATAAACACCAACAATAGCCTTCACTGCAATTTCCAAAGAGAATTTTGTTACAAATTTTTGTCTGTGTTTTCTTGAACTCTCTGTATTTTTAAGCTGTTCTGTGATGTATTTTGGCCTCTGTTGACTCTCCTATTCACCTCCAAATTGCAGTGGCCATTCCCACATTTTCCTCATGCCCTGACACAGAGGAGGAACCAGGATGTCTCTGCAGCCTGGGCAGACTGTCAGCCACTTGGAAAAATTCCTCCTGGCTCAGCTGCAGCCTGCTGAGAGCCAAGCAGGCTGAGGCACTCATCCTGAGACAGAAATCACTGCCTTTCTGAAATTCCTGTATGTACAGTACAGGGGGCATAAATTTATATATTCATCGACAAACCTATATATAAATACATTTAAAACGACAGCTGGAAAGTACTTAAAGATTAAATGCAGACAAACTCCGACCCTAGAGGAGGCCAAGGGCCCTGTGCCAGGAGCTGGAAGGGATCAGCATCTCAGCATCCCTTGCCTGGTGAGCCTGGGAGCAGCAGCTCAGCCTTGGACCCTGGTCAGAGCCCAGTGGTGTCCCCTGGTCATGCCCTGGCCCATGGGAGTGGCTCTCCCTGTCATGGACAGCTGATGAGCAGAAGTTTGTGGAGATGGTTTTGTCTGTGCAGTTGGTTTGTTGCTAAGATCTCAGGGTATCAAAAGCCAAAATGAATCCATGTCTCAGTCTATTCTCAGAAACTGAACATAATGTGTCTTTTATAACGTTCTGCTGCTTGGAGCACTCAGCCAGCTCTTCCAAATTCAGTGTGTGCCTTGCCAGTCAACAGTCTCACAGAAATACAATGCTCTAGATGAGCCAGGCAGAGCAGAATAATATATATAGATATTTATTATTACACAATCATCTGTGAGCTGTTTAGTGCTTATAGGCTTTTGTTGATGTCTGAGTTTTTTCTGAGGTCTGAGTGGTATTTTATAAAAATCATATCAGATCCCTGGACATTACAGATTATAAGCATGTAAAAAGTGGGCTGATGCTAAAATTATATTAACCAAATAATTTGGAATGCAAAAGCTGTGTTTCCATGAAACTCTGTTCTCACAGTGGCAACACCAGGTCTGGTCTATTTGGCAGAAAGAGGAAACTTAAAGAGGAGATGACCAGGAACAGATAACAGCTGGGTAAATATTGTGCTTATCTTGAACTTGGATTTATGTTTAGAAACAGTATTAATAAACAGAGATTATAGCCAATAATTTCAATTATTAAGATGCAATTAAGTTTTAAAAGTCTGAAAATGTTTGCTACTTTTGCTTGATTCAGTTCTAATAGCATTACACTGCTTGTTGTTTAATCCTGATTCTTTTAGCTTTTATGTTTTTGTACCCAAAAGATACCAAAATTTTACCTCATTTTTTCATCAGCAGAAAGGAGAACAGAGAGGAGAAGGAGGGAGTGTTTCTTTCACAAACTTAGAACTGTGAATCGCTCAAAATAGGACTCTGAGAAGTTGGGAAGGCTCTTGTAGTTAAAACAAACATGTAATTTTAAGCTTAGCCATTTGAATAGCTTTATTCTCATGAGAACTGAATTGATTAATTAAAAAACCCTTGTGAATTGAAAGAAGCAGGAGAGGAAACATCTCCTATTAAAACAGCCACAGTGACTACAAGGGATGATATTTGGAGAGGTTGTGTGGTTCACTGGGGAAGAGAGGGCTGTGAAGGTAGCTTGGAATGTATTTGTTCTTTTAAGACACAGCTAACAAAAAGAAATATAAGTAGAGCTAGACAGGCTGGGTCTAGTTATACTCATTTTTAGCTCAGTCATTTGCATCAAACTGCATTGCAGCACATTCAAACCAAGTGGAAACAAAAGCCACTGAATTTTCTGCATCCCAGCAGAACAGAAGGAAGCCAGAAAGCATCACTTGTGCCCTACTGGTAGTTCTGAAATCTTTTTCTTATTCAGATTAGTAGATCTGCTGCTGTTCCAGAACATTTTTTTGTGAGGGGATAGTGGAGGTGGTGAGGGAGAAAGATGCTCCCATGCAATGCCAGATTAATAAAAAAAAAAAAAAATCTCATAACAAGCATCACACTGGTGCTGTTCTCCTGTGCACCTGCAACTTTCATGTGCACACACAGACTGGGCTGGGCCTTACCAGCCCTGAGGAAATTGGAATTAGCATTTCCTGTGGAATTTGAGCTCACCTGCTCTATTCCCCTTTGTTTTCACAAATTCCAGAGGGTTTGTTGCTTGGCTTGGAGAAATTGCTACAAGGGGGACTGTACAGTGAATTCAGTTTCCCAGGGAGTGTCACAAGCAACAACACAACTTGCAGCAGATCTAAATTGCATCTCCAGCATTCCTGGTGATGCATTGAAATTTTTTCCACCTTGCACTAGAACTTGTTCTAAAGAAGAATGTGCATGTGGGCATACATACATGCATGCCCCTAATCTGTCCCTTTTTATTAAAAATATTTCAACATTAAAATTTAAAAAAAAAATGCTTCTTAAACCTCTGCCATAATTATACTTTAATATCACGTAGTATTTGCCAAATCAGTTAAAGGATTAATTTATTCCTAATATTTTTAAGCCTGTTAATGAATTGAATTTCCTCTGGACTACTTAAACAATGACTACCACCAGCAGTGCACCCAGCATGAGGTTCATTGTTTCTCTTTCAACCACTTGCTTTTTGGTTTTTTGTGAAGGGTGTAGAAAGGAAATATTGCAAATGGAGCTAATTTGATGTTTCTAGAAGAGCAGCCTTTTGTAAGATGCTTTAATTACATGGCAGAGCAGCTTCTATGAAGACCTATTTGGCTAAGTAGGACTCCTTAACTCCAAACAAGGGGAAAAAATTACAAAATGCCTACTCAAGTGAGTATAGCAAGAACAAGGAAGGCAATCTTAACAAGCCCTGGGAGGCAAATCATTAGCTGGAATTCCTACCTCAGTAAATGTATCTGCCACACAACTTCAGCATCTCTGAGGTTCTGTGCAAGCCCCATCCTGGAAATGTGCTCATGGGAGATTTTGTTGAGTACAGTGCTTTTCCTTTGTTTTCAAGTCACTAAAAGGAAAAAAAAGCTGCACCTTTTAGTCACAATATTCTTCATGTTTCTTGCAAATGATGTCTTAATTCTGTCTCCTTGCACTACTACAATATTTTTCTGGGTCTCTGTTTTTTATCTTTCAAAATACTCAGAGCACAAAGCAGGGAGAAGAAAGTGAGAGTTAGTGAGGTGATGGAGGAACCTTCAGAAAATTACATCCCTGTTCCATTTAATCTTTTATCCTGTGTGAAGAATGTCAGTGTTGCACAGTAAAACAATATTTGGGTCACAGATTGATTTGTATTTTGTGGAGTCTTGCAGTAAAAGAATTCTCACTGCCAGTGTCTCATGCAAGATGACTGCTGTAAAATTTGACTTTGCAAGCATTGTAGGCACTAAAAAAAAAATTTCAGGGATTTTGTTTTAGTTTTTTTTTTTTAATTTTAAGGTGGATTGCTATTTAAGCAAATTTGATCTCAGGCTGCCCCTTGGAAACAGTAGTTCAGGTTCTTATTTCATTTCTTAGCTCTTTTGTTGGCTTTCTCTTTTCCCATCAGCAAAACCAGTACCCTCAAGACAAAGCATAATGTAAACAAACTCCATTGCATATTCCAAACATTATTTCCCACTTATCCTTTAGATTAGCTTTTCTTGTGTGTGTAATTGCAAAAAGTGGTAAAACATTGGCACAAAGAATTAAATATAAGAGGAAAAGCCACATAGAAGATTCACATGTGGGAAGTCTTACACAGCACTCTGACATGCACAGCTGTGGGCCTCTGATCAATAACTATCTCTTTTCAAAGAATCTGAAGTTAGCATCAGATCTTATTCCTCAATAGAACACCAAAAGGAAGAAACAAAATGAAGAAATTGCCTCCCAGGTGCTGTTTTGATACCCCACTTGTGAACATCTCCTTGGTAAGGCCATCCAAATTAGACAGGAACAACACAAATCTATATGAACTTGATAAATGCTGCAGTTATGTATTGATTTTTTCAGCAGGCCTTTTACACTCTGTTAATGGCTGTGGTTGAAAGAGGCTTAACTCACAATTTCTGGCCAGCTGTAATTCATGTCCCAGCATTTCTTTGGAGCTGATTGACTCTTGCCTGTAATTATGGTTTACATCTTTCTTTTACACCCCTGGTTTAGTAGGTGTCTGCATGATCTGGTTACGTGATGCAGGTGAAACTGAAAATTCCTCCTTTCCAGAACTGTAAATTCCTCTTTTGCAGCCCTGCAGCCCTGTGTGCCTCACCTGCACTTCCACATTTTGCTGAAAGTCTCAACAGGAGGGAATTGCCTCACTCTGCAGAATTTTACAAAATATGAATTCTGACCTCTGAATTTGCTTGTTGTAACTCAGATGTAGGAGGAGGAATATGAGAAAGGTAGGAATATTACATTATTTTTCAAATTAATTTCACTGACTTTAGCATCCTTGAAAATGTTCTGTCCTAAACTGATCATCTGGGCTTTTTCTATAGCAATGGGAGATGACAGAGAAGGCACTCCTCATTCTTTATCAGTGGTGGAGGGGGGTCCTAAATGAGCAGCTCTCACTAGAGTTTTCCTCAGTCACCCTGGATAAATCTTTTGCAGAAAAATATTGATGGGGAGGAAGTGGATGGGGGCAATAGGAGAAAGAGGAGCAAATGTTTATGATTCTCTTTGCACATCATCATGCTGAAGAGGGTCTTCCCATCAGCATCCTATAAATATCTCGGGTCTCTTGAAGTGACAGGATGAGTCCTAGCCAGAGGAGGATTTTGGTTTTCTGTGTGTGTAGAACTGGCAGCTTTTGCCTCCCTAGTACAGATTAGGAAGCATTGCTCAACATCATCCCTAGCACACCTCTGCCAAAAGTGAAGCTTGCAGAATGATTGTAAAGCACAACTCAGAACAGGAATTCATCACCTGAGAGGGACACTCACAAGAATAATACAGAAAACAACCTGTATCTTCACAGGTGAAAGAAAGCAACTTTTCAGGCAAATGATCCTTGGAAATTTCTGACTCCCAGGTCATGCAGAGCTGACTTCCTTAAGAACACAGAACACGTAGATTTTCAGTGCTTGAGAGCTCTCAGCAAATTCTTATCATTTTGAGGAACTGCATGAAATTATGCTGATCAATACTTTTGCCTTTTGCAAGACAATTACACAACAAGAAACTCAGCATATACATGCCTTTTAAAAAAGGGTCACTTCCTTGAAACAAGACTGCAGATATATAAAATGTTAGACATCATAACTATTTTTGAAAAGATTGAATAAAGAAAATACTGAGAACAAAAACATTTAGAAAACATTTAGCTTCAGGGATAGTGGAGAATAAAAGAACACAGCAAAACTGTAGGAACTTCAGAATTCATTCATCATTCTTTTTTTTTTTTACTTGAGAGGATTTTTACTAAGGAAATATGTGCAAAGTATGCAAGTACAGCAGTCAGTGTTCTGTTTGCAGTACCATCACAGCTGTAGTTTTCATGACAGAAATTAATCAAGAGACTGTGTGGGAACTGCAAAGAGCAGGGAAAAATCCATTCAAGACAGAAGAATTCGATGAAATTATAATGCATTTCATAACCTTAGTTGTAAGATACTCAAAAATTCATTACCTGCTCTGCTGGAAAAACTTTACAAGGAACAGCATAGGCTTTGTAACTGGTAGAGATTTTACCTACTTGGACAGGGTCATAGAAGTGGGAATTTCTTTAGTATGCTTGCAGGATCCTTTCACCAAATAAAAGGAACAAGAATACAGTCAGGCTTTGACAAATTAAGTAATAAGTTGGATATAGTTTGTTTTATTGCTTAATGTTTTCAATTAGAGTTTGATCATCTGTAGGCTTGAAAACGTTAAGTGAGAGCAAGAACATCACCAGTTCAAATACTTACACTTTAAATTTTCAAAACAGACAAGGAAAACATTAATCATCTTCTTATTTTCAAAGGGTTTTTAGAAATAAATGCTATGGTGCCATGTAAAATTGGGAAGGAATTTGTCATGTATTGGCCTAAAACTGGAACTTCTTTGGGATGCACTTGCAAAAAAAAA